>WWET01008464.1:14906-26921 GCA_011038615.1 Limnodynastes dumerilii | reverse complement strand
CATCTTCTTCTCCGCATCCAGGCTGCTTCAAATGAAGTTGAGGTCGCTAGGGGGCAGTATTTTTATAGTGGAGATGACGTCAGAAACAGTAGAGGACCAATGTAACTGACGTCATCTCTTAAATAAAAACTCTGCCCCCTAGCAACCTCAACGTCATCGTTGAGGTGGTCATCGTCCTGTCATCATCTGAAGAACGGAATCTCGCCATCAGAGACTTCAATCAAGATGAATACTTAATCAATTGCTGAAAATTCTTCACTGCAATAAGAAAATACGAAGAAAGAAGACTTTAAACTGTGAGTGCTGGAATTTTTTATTTATTACACACGATATACTACATACATAACACATAGTTGAGGAGAGATGACCACCGCAGGTAAGTGCACACAGTAGGGGACAATGTTAGTTAGGTTTTTTAACTTGTTTACATGCATACTTTATGTAAATCTTTAATGTCTGTTCAATGTTTATTGTTTTTTTTTTTTACACACTACACAGACACACAGGCATGGTTAGAATCCTTTGCCATGCTGCCGCTGATATTATTACAAGGCTCATCAATTCTGAGTCTTGTAGTTCTATCAGTACAACATGGCTAAGGATTTCAGCCATGCTGCACTTAGAAAATTTTCTATGTGCCGCAATTTGCCGCGATTTTTGAAAGGGCTAATCGCGGTGGTTTTCTATTGAAAATCACCACGATTTAGCTCTTTTAAAATCGCTGCAACTCGCGTGAGTTCATTTAAATCGCAGAAAAATCGATTCTTTGTGAATCCTGCGATTTAAATGAAAAAATTGCGTCAAAATCGCAGCAAGACGTTGCGATTTGATTTTCCTTAAAAAAATTCCCCTTTGTAAATAGACCCCTTAGGCCTGGATTCAGAGTTTGGGAGTAAGAGAAAATCAGGTGTAAGTGAAAAGCTCAGCTATACCATTTTGCAAAGTAAGGGGTGTTAATTAATCTTAAATCTTTTATATGCAGGGAAAATACTTTTCGTTTGCACACTGAAATCTATGAAATAAAGTTGAGCTAAGAAATTTCACCTCTTAAATATAATTTTACTGTTACAATTTAAATTTTTCACCCCTTGCAGTTCAACATGGTATTGCTCAGGTCTACACTTGCACCTAAAAAAAGGTGTAAGTGCAGTTCTGAACCAGCCCCTTACACTGTACACTGCAAACACTGAAACCTATTGTTATAATTTGAATATTCAGCTATGTTATTGCGTATAAAGTACCACAAAGTTAATAAGGATTATAAAGACAAATATTATCATATCATACAATGATATAATGGTATAACAATGCTGTCTGTGACTTTAAAGGATCTTAGGAGAAAGAGAGAATACAATTTAACCAGTTTAATTTCCTGTTGGATTGCTTTTTCACACTGTATACATGTACAAATGTTTGCTGATTTACTGACCCATACAGACTTATGCAAATACGACAGAGGGGTTGTAGGCACTAACTATTAATGCATATCCAGACTTCCAGACTTCATGGGACACTTGAAATCTGTACATGTGTTTGGGGGGTTTAAAATCCAGGTGCACAGATGTCTGAACAGTACTGACAAGTGCTTGAGAATCTCTCGCAATCATTTGCTTGGTGATTTAATTAATCAAAAGTAAACTTATAGATATGACCCAATGTTTGTGTAGATGCTGAAAATATGCCTTAATAAACTTAACCATACCTGGGTGAGAAATGCATATAACATGCTACAATTACTCAATTTCCAAGTTTACATTTAATAATTGACTTACTTAACTATACTTATTATATTTTCATATGTACCAATTACATATTGTTATAATATTAGAATATAATGATATTGATATAATGATATAAGACTTATTAAATAAGAATAAAACAAGTTAACTGGATGTAGCTATACCAGGCAGAGTAATTGTAACATTGTTTCCACCTGTTTCTCTGCACTTTAATTAGATTTCCTGCTGGCTTATATGTACAGAGGTAATAATTGCTTCCAATATGATAATACCAGTATTCATTTTCAATTTTATTTTTATTTTACTTTTAGAGCAAGCATTCCCTGAAACGAACCACTTCATAATGTGCTTAATGTCTGTTTGCATATACACTTCTTTAATTTCAGTTTTTTTGATTATAGGAATTTCATAAATGTGTCAGTATAGTTTCCACGTGCAATAAATAGTCTAAGTGTCTTCATAATTAAGATCTTTCTATTGATATAACAATAGCTTTATTTTAATAAGACATAGGGGCACAGGCTTATTGCAAGAAACACAATAATATTTAAATGTGATATTTTCATATATTTAAATTAATTTTATATAGCTTTTATATTACAGTTTATTAATTGTGTGTTTCAATTATAGGTATTTTTACATTCCACAAGTGTGAATTTACAAGATTAAATGTAAAGCTAATAAATAAGTACATAAATACATTTTACACACTGTTTATTTTTCTAACAAATATATAAATGTTATTGTCAAGGACATGAATTAGCAGACCATAATAAAATCTGTAGGTTTGCAAATATTTTCACATTAAAATAGGAGCACCTAGGCTATGTAATCTGCTGAGTGCTGATTGACTATGTAAATACACCTTATTTTTCACCAACATGAAATATTTAATTTTGTGACCTATTTACTACCTTCAGGTAATAGCAGGCATCTTATTAAAGGAACCTAGAAAAAAAACTCCATAAAGGACCAGCAGGGGCAGTGTTCAGGCGTTCCATGCAAACTGTAATGTAGCGCCCTTATGTTTTTACAATTTAACATCTAACACCGGTGACAGTTATACGTTGTAGCATCAATGTAAGCGTCTTAAAATGCAGAACACAATCTTGTAACCTAATCAGTATTATACAATACAGACAGAGTCCTAGTCCCTAATATGCTCTGCATCCAAGTGACTGCCATACATTACAGACTACGGACCGGATTTAGAGTTCCGAGCATGTGAGATACGGAATCGCACATGCTCATTTGACTACGGGCTATTCAAGGATGCACTTCCGTGCATCCTATAGCCCTCTCTGAATAGCACGTAGGGTGCTGTTCAGAGTAGTATGCGGATGTGCACAATAAGAGAGAATAATCTAATCAGTAATATACATTACAGACAGCGTCCTAGTCCCTAATATGCACTGCATCCAAGTGACTGCCATACATTACTGACTACATCTTAGTCACCACCATACAATACAAACTGCATCCTAGTCACCCCTACACAACCCTAATCCTATAAAAATGACCTCCTTATAATATACAGAGAACGCTCTTGTAACCACCATTTTAAAAAAGTGCAGCCCCGTGTTTAGTCTGACAACTCACCCACATGCACATCTGTGCGCACACCACTAGTCTGAGCAGATAATTACATATAATATACTCTGAACCAGGGCTTGAACATTTGCAGCCCCTTTTTTTTCTCTTTCTGCAGGTACATATTCATTTGTCACCATGACATTTCTCACCAGATTACCTCCCCCAGTACTTCTGCCATCATTTACCGCCTTGATTTTTCTCTGCTTTCACTTTGCACTTTTTTTCCACCACAGGACCTCCCATGATGCTCAGCGGTGTCATGTCTAGCCAGGCAGTAGTATAGTAACTCCTGCATGCAGTACTGATTAGCTGAGATAATGAGATCGGCGCTAAGCTGTAGCTGCCGCTGAGAGGATGTGGGGCAGCAAGCAGGGAGTGGGGAGAGTGCCTCTTCAGCCCTGCACCTCACTGCAATATGCAGCCCCTCCTCCGCTTACCACGTTGTGCTGACCCTGCCCAGCACACACTGTAAAATCTTTGATGCTGTCGGACGGATCTCCAGCCATACGGAACTAAGTTCCATACACCTGAACATCATTTGTGCAACATGTGGCAAGCTGCTTGCGGAATTTTGCTTTTGTGCGTCAATCTAGATCTGGCCCTATATTTGAAAAGCACGTGCAGTTATGCAGTGGTAGATCCAGATCCCCGCACGCTTTACGTGCCTGCTGGGGTCCGCGGTTACGCAGCCATAGCGGGGAGTGCACTTACGTTTCCAGATTCCTACAGTAACTTTTACGGCTGCAGACCTAGTCGTAACGGGACCCTTCTTGTACATGGCTATCCCTGCAGACCTAGTCGTAACGGGACCCTTCTTGTACATGGCTATCCCCACCTATATGAAGTTACGCACCGGGAACATCTGCCGCACACATGCACAGTTGTTCCCTGACTGATTTGCATAAGTCTCCTGTTGGCCGGAATTGAGAATCCGGCCTGCAGTGATTAGATATTTGGAAAGCCTACTAAGCACTCTTTATGTGTACATACATACTTGCATCAGGGACAGACAGATGCATGTTATGCTAGGTAGTATTTTATTTGCATATTTTTAAACACAAGGGACCGGATCCATAACCCCACATTTCCGTATGTGCGGGGTGTTTAAATCTGCACAAGAGAGGGGGGTGACCTTCCCCTCTCTCAGTCGTAAACAGTGTGACTTAAGCTGCCATAAGGCAGCCTTAAGTCACACTTGCGGATCACCGATATGTCCGACCGCTGATTCGCTCGTAAGTGGAATTCCCATCCCACACTGCAAAATTTCATTGTTTCCCACTTTTGCAGGCAGCCCCTTTTTACTTAAAAGCCATCGTACGGAATACAGTTCTGTACAATGAACATTACGTTATTAAAAGTAACGTAATATCTCGGGGGTGCATCCATTTCATAGAGCCCACGTATGCACTTTGCGTGTGTAAGTGGGCTGACATTATTAAGTGAGAATCCAGTCCAACATCTTGCTTGTGTATGCAATCCCATGTCGCAATGCCACATACCACCCTTTGAATGTAAGGTGGCACATGCCCAAATGTATACAGTTGATCATTGCATGCATTTTATTTTCTATACATTAGCAGTGTTAAAGAGTCATTCCCTTAAGCTAAAAAGAGTTGCAAGCGCAAAACTCTATATAATGGCAAAAGATTTTAAGTGAGGCTTAAGCTGGCCATACACTGAAACGATTACCGATCCCAGCAAAAGGTAGCCCCATAAACAAGATGATTTCCTGATAGGGAAAGGTCTCATTATTGGTGCCATACACCTCTCCTGCTGGTACTGATGATCCTATCAGAACAGAAAGGCACTTACAGAAAAGGGAGCCTTTCAATTAGCTGATTGGTTAAAATATCGGGTGCTAAAATGTCGGAAGACCAAATAATCATACCAGAGCATTTCTAATACATTTATTTGGTGTTTGAAAGTTCTTGTTTACTAACTATAGCAATTATATACCTGATTGTATTATTAGTCTAATAATCTTTCTAGTATATGGACAGCTTTATTCAGAATTCTAAAATTCTAAAATTCTTTTTCAGGTTACTGTGACATATAGAAATTATATAAATATAGGTTCATCAAGCATTGAAAGGCTTATTTTCATTAACATTGATAAAAGCCTCTGGAAACTGTTTCAGTCCCCATTTGTCATTCTTGACACAGATGCAGAGATGAATGTAAGTCAATAATAAGACCTATTATGCACATACTACTGACACCCTGCCTCCATTCTGCATCACACTAGCATCTAATAAACTATTTAGTATATGTTTGCATATATCCATATGAAAATGTACTCCTTTGCAATGTAATCTATTGGGATGTGATTATAATGGCATATACTTCTTTGTTGGCATTGTATTGACATCATATTGACCCTCAGAACTAAGCAATTAATTATACTTTTTAACACATTCATGGTCGAAAAAAATTGACATTTGGTTTGCATTATTTTAACCATTTAATTAACCTTTCCATATCTGATTTATTTCCCATCATTATTACTTCTAAAATGTATGTGCGGATATCCTTTCAATTAACTTGGAAGTTTGGAGTTTGCATTCTATGGTATTCCAATTAGTCCTATTTAACAGTCCTAAAGTTGACCAGCAGTGTCGATTTCTAAAAGTGTAATTAGATTTCAAAATGTAAGATACATATATCTTACAGTAGACTTGAGTCCAGGTGGATCCTAATTCTATTAAGGTAATTCTATTCATGTAATTTGCAAATGGTCATAAAAGAATTTCATATGATCCAATGTGGCATACATTTTTTTGTGTATATTTAGCAGCATGAGCCTTTGGTTAACTGTGCTATTCCTGTAAACTCTGTTTTTGCCTTAGGTATAAGAGGGATAAGGTATGACAATTCATGTCTCTGCTTTCCAGCAGTATAACACAAGGTGTATACTCTGGATCGGATTCAGAGCTACGCATCCGTGTGAAATTTTGCATGCCACAAGTATCGAGAGAACGAGAATTAAGTCTGAATTCTCGTTCTCTCAATACTTGTGGCAGTGCCCAAAGGGTATAAATATACCCCAATGACAGTAAACCTATCATTAGCGTCGGGATGTACTGAAGTGCAGGACTGTTAGCGTCGTCTATTATGGGTTTTTTTTTTGCCAAGAGTCCCCACCGGATTAAAAGCTTGCAAGACTGGACCCTCATCAGACCAGGTAAGGATTATTTTTTTATACGTTTATTCGCGGAGCGTATTTTTGTGCGCGTAAGTTCACTACACTCCCCTTGGCACACCCCTTGCACGGACGTATTTTGTCAAGATACGCTTCCCAAACCCTACCTTAACTTTTTCCAACGTAACCGCTGTTATACGCACATGTACGTATGGGCTGAACGAATTTACGCAGCTAAACACGCCCATACTGTACACTTTAAATACCAGCCCCCGCCTACTTCACGTATTTCAGACGTATTTTGGAGTAACGTAATTTTGGCACGCCCACACGTAAGTATTTACGTGATTCATACGTGAATGGCCCATACGTTCACAATTACGCTACGTGAATGTGCGTATTTTCTATGGTGCGCAGGCGCAGTGCATTCTAAACAGCGATTTTACATCTCCGCCACGCGTAAATTCACTTCGAAGCGTTGTTCTGGATCAGACCCATATATCTTTCAGTCGACTTGAGTCCAAGTGGATCCTTATTCTAATAAGGTAATTCTATTCATGTAATTTGCAAATGGTCATAAAAGAATTTCTTATGATCCAATGTGGCATACATTTTTTTGTGTATATTTAGCAGCATGAGCCTTTGGTTAACTGTGCTATTCCTGTAAACTCTGTTTTTGCCTTAGGTATAAGAGGGATAAGGTATGACAATTCATGTCTCTGCTTTCCAGTAGTATAACACAAGGTGTAACTAGTGAGCATGATACTCTGTTAATAAGAGAAGGGTTGGAGTTCACTGATATAGGGCTGTGCTAATTAGAGCTGGTTGTTATCTGGGAATAAGCCTGATATTCAGCAATTAGCTGAACTGTTTTCAGTCTGCTGCTAATTACTGAACATCAGGCTTAGTTCTCAGATAACAACACAGGTGCAACCAGCTCTAATCAGCACAGCCCTATATCAGTGAACTCCAACCTTTCTCTTATTACCAGAGTATCAGGCTCAGTAGTTATACCTTGTGTTGTATTACTCCAGCATTCTATATTTATACCAGCATTTCTCCTTGTGAGTTCCTGTTCTCTTAACCTTATGGCCTTCTCCTAGTGCTTGAATTATATTACTCCTGCACCTGTCTTACTGTGCTCCAGTATCCAGTTCATTCCACGCAACTCAATGTCTGTCTGGCTTCTCCATTTACCCCAGGTTTGGGTGTGTTCCGGCGTTTAGAATGGCCCCTTTCCAAAAGAGATGTTTTTACCAGTCAATTCTGAATTGGCTATACATTTGATTACTCCTGCCCCGCCTAGGACAAGCAATGAAAGATCCCTAGGATGAATCAGCAGCATCGAGAGGTAAGCATTTCAATTCCAATTTCTATCCTAATCCTCACCCTAACCCTCCCTTTCCATTACCCTAACCCTCTACTCCCAGTAGCCTAACCCTAAGACTCCCCTTATACTCTCACCTGTGCAGCAGGTCTGTGGTGGCGGTTTTGGAAATAACAAATGGGTAAGTATTCTCAAAAATAAATTCAGCATACTTATCCATTCATTAGTAAAACTATGTAATTAGTAATATTTGGATATAAATGAGCTTTTGGCTTCCAAGATAGAATTTTCTTTGCAGAGAATGCGTCCCCAAGGGCTGATACCTGTTAAGCGACCTGCCATGGACTGCAGCCAAGACCATCCCCACCATCCACTTATTCCAGTGAATACCAGGTCGCGGTTTAGTTGGCAGTTGGTTCTGTTTTTTTTTCTTAATGATTCTGTGATATAAGGTGAGAAATAATGAGAGAAAAAAGCACAAATTCTTCTCCGTGCTCCCTGGACTAGGTCAGAAAGTTGGGATGTGTTTGTGTGATTCTTGTTTGTTTTAGGTCCATATACTTCCTGCTTAACTATATTTGTGTGGCAATTGGCTGAAAAATGTCTGTCTTCTGATGACTTGTGTATTCCTGTACAAATTTTCAGGATTTTAAATCTCAGGTTTGCATTTTGATGCACTATCTGCCTGACTATCTGATGACTATCTGAATTGGGTAGGAGTATGTACTTTTAAGAGAAATAATTCACCAGAGAAGATATCTCCTAATTCAAATATCAATGAGTGGATGTGAAAGACATAATTAACAGAATGGAGATAATAAAGTAATTGTTTCAAGGCAAACTCCTAATACATTGTTTTTTTTTTATTTGAGAAGATTATCTCATGTGCAAAAAAAATTGAGAATCAATCCATTAACTATGTACAGTAAATGGCATTTGTTTATTCACATACAACTATTGATATTAATAATAATAATAATGATGATGATGGGCCGTATTCAGAGAACCATTTTCACAGCGATTTCCGTGCATACTTTTACATACGTTTCAACTACGCATGCGTAGTAACTTAACATGAATCACACACACGGAGGACACATACGCACGCAACTGCTCACTAAAAGTTACAAGTGGTCTATGGAGGTGGAAGTTACCGACAGCACGGCCGAGAGAGTGGAGTGTCATGGGTGAGAGGGGTTTTGGACTGCACCGGCCGATATAATTGCGTACCATTATGAAAACGGTTTTCTGAAAATGACCCGATATGCCCACCAAATGAAATGCAATTGTAAGTGTATATCACAGAGCCAAGATTGCATTTTATTCTGAATTAAAATAAATTGCTCAATAACTCTCTCTAAGGGCTGGATCAGGAGGTCTGACAGTCTGAACTCCCCTGTCGATTCCCCCTCTACCCTCTCTGTGCATACTTTAACAGGGTTACACTGCCATTAGGCAACCTGCCATTAGGCAGTCTGTACGACCGCTGATCCACATGGAAACTGCTCAGGATATCTGCACTGTAACATCTGGCATCTGGCAGAAAATCAGCCAAAGATTAGCTTGAGGAATTTGGCTGAAGTAATTAACTCTGAATCCGTCCCTAAGTTCACAAACATTGTATAGGAGTCAATAAATTGTGATGGGTACATTTATTTTAATAAAATTATTTTAGTAGACCAGGCCTGCTTAAGAATTGTGACATTCACCTTTACATTGAGGATTTAAAACACAACAATAACTTACATGGGTTTATAATACAGCATCAAAATTCAAAAGCTCAACAGTTTTCCTATCGGCACCAAAGGTTTAACATGTAGACCTTATTCTATTTAACAGGGTTGATATGTCAACACCATAACACTAACCTTAAATGCCTAACTCTAACACTAAGCCTAACCCTAAGCTAACCCTAACCGTAACCCTAAGTGGTGTAGGTCAGCGTCAGGAACGTTTTATACCAGTCAATTTTGAATTAGCGATTATTGATTGCTCTTGTCCTGCCGAGGACAAGCAATTGAAGATCCCAAAGACAAATCTACAGTGGAGAAAGGTGAGTAGTTATCCTACACCAACCCTTATCCTAATTCTTAACCTAACCCTCCCTGCCTCGCAACCTGACCCTAAGACTCCCTTTTCCGCAGCCTGACCGTAAGACTTCCCTCCCTGTAACCTAACCCTAAGACTCCCTTCCCCGCATCCTAACCCTAAGACTCCCCTACCTGCAGCTTGACCCTAAGACTGCCCTGCTTACAGCCTGACCCTAAATTTCCTCTCCCTGCAGCCTAACCCTAATAGTTCTCCCAGCAATTGTGTGATAGGAAGAATTATCTGCTGAAAAGCCCCAGTGTGTACCCTGCTTATACTAAACTCTAAACATTACATGTGATTACAAATTACTTACTGGAGAGCAGCACATGGGAACAATAAACAAGTGATGAGCAGCAATAGCAGCAGTACACTGGACCAGGGACAATATTACATTTCAACCTGAGACCCCATGTCCACTTGGTACCTTTGTCAACATAATTTCTATCTAATTAATGTAGTGCTCAGCAATGAAACAGTGAACCTTGTGGTGTCGATTCTTTCAATGTTGACCTTATGATTGCCGACAAGATGATAGTAACCAAATTGCATGACTACAAATGGCGTATCATTGTCACTTGCTAGGAATAAATATATTACATTAAGTTGTTCTGCAAGACTGAAATGGTACATTCTTTTACACATGTAAGTTGAAAATCTATTGAAAATGCAATTTTGAATTGTACAGGGCGAGATGTAATCTTGTTAGTACGGAAACATGACACGCAGATCATAGAGCACTTGCTCTATTATAGCATAAAACGTGTTAAAGTGCAGATCTAAGCTCGGTTGTCATTTATTAAGAGCTGTTCTAGCATAAGAAATGAAGGCTGTGAATAAAAAGTGTGCATAGCTTAAGTTCCAAATACAGTTTTAGACATAACACAATTTGTTGCATGAAATATACCTAGTTTAGGTTGACATAGACTAAATTGTATTCTTACTTATCTATAAAGACAAATGCCTAATTATGCATTAAAGATCTCTTTTTATGTTTCTTCTAGTAGTACATTTAAATTATATATTTTCTCTCACTGCTCATTAGTATTGAGGTGTAGTATTGTAATATAGTTTGCATACTTCCTATTATTCAACTTAGAAAAATGGGATAACCCAGATTCACCCTAAATAATAAACATTTAGTACTACCTTTATAGTGGCCTGTGTATCAGAATAGTCCAAATATCAGGATATCTGGAAACTAGGCAGTTGTGCAATAAGAATAATTTTGCACAGGAATCCATAAACTAGATCATTCATTTAACCACAAACTGAAACTCAATAATGGTTGAGTAAGAGATATACTGCATACAGTATCATAAATTAGGTAGCTGAAAATAAACAACATCTAGAACCAGATTTACTAAAGTCAATTTACTGCAGATTTACTAAAGTCAATGTTTATTTGGCGATTTAAATCGCCAAACATCGCCGTTAAACTCTGTATTTACTAAGTGTCGATTTTGTACAGCGATTTTTAAACTCTCCCGATGTGTGGCGAGTTTTAAAGGTTTAAATTGCCGATATAATCCCTTTAAAAAATCACCACACATCGTGGCTAATTTTTTTTTTTTAAATATGTTTAAAAAAAAATTTAAATACCATTTTCTATACTAAAAATGGCTGCCGCAATATGCTATTAACCCTTAAGGTACAGCATGCCTGTCATGGTTACGAGGTTTTTGTGGATCTGTCACGGGTACCAGGGAAAGGAATAGACGAGCAGGTTTAAAATGGAAGCTTGCAGGTTTAATGTAAGGTTAACTCATGAAAGTACATGGATTCAGAACACATGCAGATATGAATAGTGCAAATACAATCTTAATTGCACCGGGCTATGCCGGACTGGAACAGGTAGGCAAGACAGTTCAATTGAAAAAATAAATAATGGCGTGTGAGCGCTAAAAGGATATTAAAATGGTAAAAAACCTGGTGTAAATATCTAATAAAACTGAATATAATATTAAAAAAAATATAAAATATAAGGATGATAACAGTGAACTAAAGAGGTGATAAATCTGAAGAAAACTAATGGTAGTCCCTAAAGACAACCAATAGGATTTGGGGGCCTACCCATTGCACTCTAAAAATACAAAAACACACAGTGATTCAGAAGTATAAATAAATAA
>WWET01008462.1:23663-37787 GCA_011038615.1 Limnodynastes dumerilii | reverse complement strand
ACACACGCACATATAGTTGTTAAAAGCAAATATATTAGCTTTAAAAAAAGCTCTGAAATACCATAGACAAAAAATGAGAAGCATTGTCCGTGCGTAATCTCCTTCTTAATAAGGAAACTACGCACGATAAGATAAGGTTGCCCTATGGCACTCTTAAGTGCCATAAGGTACTTAAAATCGGGGTGGTCTGTTAAAGGGGCTGCACGAGTGAGTTATTGCACGCATCACAGTTGCTGCCCCCATGTATAACACACATGCGGCATTCAGATTTCCGTACACCTCTGGATCAAGCCCAATATCTTCAGCAAGCAGGATCTCCTGGTTGGCCTATGGATAATCCGGCCATCACTTTCCAACAGTCCAGGCACCAAGTCTGAATTTCTGTTCTCCTTTGTGACCTGGCACTGGGACTTTACAGACTTATTCTAACAACATGCATGTGTCCTATTCCATGGAAACTGCTCTGTGTTCAAATGCCTGATTTTAAGTACACTGAAACGATTGTAGCTAAATACTGAGAATTTGACAGTTTAAAAAACCATAGCAGCTGATCCATGAAATACACTTCGGGTTACAAGATTATCTTTAGTGCTGGTATACAAAGAATGAAACTGTTTCCATGTTTAGTATACAATAATGGCATGTTTTACCCCCTGCAGATTGTTCCAACTCTATCCATGGAAACCATATATTAAATAGCCCTTCTTGGTCCTAGGGTCAAGTTTTTTTCAACTGTCACTAAATCATTCCAAATCCTCATAGAAAGATAGAGATATATTTAATCTTAACCATAGTAATCTTGCTAAATATATAGAACAATGGAATAGATTCATTTACACTTTTAAAAAGAGAAAGTGGAGGTGTTGCACATTTCCTACTGCAGTCTAATACATGATTGCTAGAATATATTTTGTTGCCATGGGCAACATCAACACCTTTTACTTTTGTAAATATTAATGCAATAACCTATGAATGTAATAGCACACATACAGTTTATTTGGGGCCTTGCGTGCACTCTAGAGTGGAGGTTGTGGTCTGTATTGGAAGAAGACATTGTGAATTTTTTTCAGGCTACTAACGTAACTGCCATTGTACAGAACTAAGTTTAAGTACAAATGGGCTGTGCTTCCCCTATGCATGCAGTGGTGGGTGGGGGGGAGCATTTAAGTTTTACAGTGTGGGATGGATATCCCACTTAAGAATGGATCATCGGTTGGACGAACCACTGATCCACACGTGTGACTAAAGGCTGCCTCAGGGCAGCGTCAGTCACACATTTTACACATGAGAGAGGGAAGTAACAGGTGTAGTTCATTACTTATTATCTGGGCCCGGGACAACTGGGGGGCCAGACACAAACTGCAGTGGTGCTGAGCAGAGAGCTGGGAGAGACAGGCTTCTCCCATTCATAGAAAGTAAACACAGCCAGTCTGTGCCTGTGTTACTGCAGCTACTTCCTACAGAGCTGCAGTCATATAATGTGGGGGGGCTGGCTGTGTTTACATTTTGTGAGTGTATACTACAGGGCCGCCTTCAGAATTTGTGGGGCCACGCCCCTATTTGATGTCATTGGTTACGTCTCGTGGGCGGGCACCGCAGACCTAAGTTACCATCTGGCCAGTGTACAGGGAAATTCTTCCCTGCGCATTGACCCAGTAAAAATGGTGGGCGCCCATCAGCTGCGGGCCCGGGACAGTAGTCCTGGCTGTCCCCACCTTATGGCGGCCCTGGTAGTCTATGTCTTGTCCCATATGCACGGGCTGGATGTGTCACACTCACAGAATGTGTCTGGTTTTCACTGCTACAGCTCTGTGGGGAGAAGAGAGAGGCCCTGTCCACTAACACCACATGATCACAGCCTCCGCTCCGTGTGACTGAGGAGCTGTTCAGGGGAGGCATCAAGCAGAGAAATCCCTGGACAGGTAAGTAGACTTTCATATGTGTGTGTGTGTGTGTGTGTGTGTGTGTATGTTTATGAATATGTGTGTGTGTATATATGTGTGCTTATATGTGTGTGTGTTTGTGTGTGTATGTGTGTGAATGTATGTAT
Source organism: Limnodynastes dumerilii (assembly GCA_011038615.1). Lineage (NCBI taxonomy): Eukaryota > Metazoa > Chordata > Amphibia > Anura > Limnodynastidae > Limnodynastes > Limnodynastes dumerilii. The sequence continues at coordinate 35,737 of WWET01008462.1, read as the reverse complement.
GTATGTATGTATGTATGTATGTATGTATGTATGTATGTGTGTGTATACATATGTGTGTGTGTGTGTGTGTATATGTGTGTGTGTATGTGTATGATGATGATATATAGTATCAACACATGCACAACACACATTAGAATGAATGATTATATATATATATATATATATATATATATATATATATAAAATCTATCTATCTATCTATATATTTATTTACTGACATGCAGCTTAAAAGGGAGCGAAAACACCCCCTTTGACGATGCTTTGTGGCATCACAAGAATATCTGTAATAATCAACTATAGGGGGAAGCAAGGAGTTTCTGTACTGGGGCCCAGAAATCCTCTTGGCGTCCCTGCCCGCATGCAGTCCCTGATTAAGGGGGAGGCACAGGGGCACATGCCCCCAGCCCCCCTCTCCACAAGGCCCCCCCGCCACCTGTGATCTCAAAGGGAAAAAAAAAACTTACCTTCGCGTGATTTCTCCTCCCCCTGCAGAGTCGGACTGACTCGCCATGTAGCCAGGGGGCGGAGCATTCATGGAGCGCTCCTGCATCCTGCATGTACAGAACAGGTTGCGCCACAGCTCTGTTCATAAGACCTAAGGTCACGCAAGCATCTTTATTCTGCAGAGCCAGAGAGGCAGCAAAGGTAAGATTTTTTTAATAGAGTTCTTAAAGAAAGTGGTTGGGGTCAATGGGGATTTGAACATGGAGGGGGCACAAAGGCTGGATGGACACAAAGAGGGGGCAATAGTGTTATATGGACATAGATTAAGGGACAATAAGGCTGAATGGACAGCAAGAGGGGGGAATAAGGGTGAATGGACACAGAAGGAAGGGGCACAAAGGCTTGTTGGAAAAACAAAAGGAAGGAGCAATAAGACTGGCTGGACACAGAGAGGGGCAATAAGGCTGGATGGACACAAAGGGGACAAAAATACTGGAGAGAAACAGGGGAAAGGGGCAATAAAGCTGGTTGGACAAAAAGACAGAGACGGTATAAGGCTGGCTGAACGGACACAAATTAAGAAGTGGCAATAAGATTGGCTGGACACATAAATAAGTCAATAAGACTGGCTGGACAAATAAGGGGGAACAATAAAGCTGACTGGACAAAAATAAAGAGGTGGCAATGAGGCTGGCTGGACACAGAAGGAGGGGGCAATCAGACTGACAGGATACACATAAAGAGGCAATAAGGCTGGCTGGACACATTAGAAGGAGGCAATAAGGAGAATTTACACAGAAGGAGGGGTCAATAAGGATGGATGTACAGACACACATAAAGAAGTAGCAATAATACTGGCTGGACACAAAGGGCATGATCCAGACCTACGCCGATGCGCTGTGCTTAGTAAAGCACAGCATATCGACATGTACTTCCCCCGACACTCCCCCCAGCCCAGCGTATTTTCCCTCGCTTACGCCGGCTGAAGGCTACCCTAACTTCAGCCGGTGTAAGCAAGGATAAATACGCTGGGACAGGAGCATATCAACTAAAACCCCTCCCTCCCTCATTAAACTCCTTACCCCCGCCTACCTTTGCGTAGTAACGTCGAGGAATGCCCCCTCAGCCGTTACTACGCTGTTATTACGGACGCCCAATCTTCGATCGGGCGTTGCCGTAGTTGCGCCGGCGCATGCTCAGATCGGCATTTCAGCCAATCTTACGCTTACGCCCGGCATATTACCACCGGGCATCATAGGTCTGGATCAACCCCAAAAGAGTGATTAGACTGGATACACAGAAGGAGGGGCAATAAGGCTGGTTAGACAAACAAAAGAAGAGGCCAATAAGGCTGACTGGACACAAATAAAAATGGGGACGATAAGGTTGGCTGAACACAAAAAGGAGGAGAAAGGAGGGGGTATTAAGGCTGAATAGACAAGGAGGTGGCAGTAAGGCAGTGGACACACACAAAGAGTTGGCAATAAGTTTGGTTGGGTACTAAGAGGGGGCAATAAGACTGGTTGGAAACAGAAGGAAGGGGCAATAAGGCTGGTTGAATACACAGTAAGACGGAGTATAAAGTTGACTGGAAACAGAAAGAGGGCAATAAGGCTGGATGGACAAACAGGGGAATAATAAGGCTGAATGGACAAAAATAAAGAGGGGCAATAAGGCTGGCTGGACACAGAAGGAGGGGGCAATAAGGCTGACAGCATACACATAAAGAGGCAATAAGGCTGGCTGGACAAACGTAAGAAGGGGCCAATAAGGCTGACTGGACACAAATAAAGAGGGGAGCAATAAGACTGGCTGGACACATAAGGAGGAGAATGGACACAGAAGGAGGGTGCAGTAAGGATAGATGGACACACACATAATTAGGTAGCAATAATACTGGCTGGACACAAAGAGTGGTTAGACACAGAAAAAAAGGGCAGTAGGACTGGTTGAATACACAGAAGGAGGGGGTATAAAGCTGACTGGACACAGAAGGGCTGGTTGGACAAATAGGAAACAACAATAAGGCTGACTGGACACACAGAAAGAGGCACATAGGCTGGCTGTGCACAGAAAGAGGGCAATATGGCTGGTTGGACAAACAGGTGGGAATAAGGCTGACTGGATACAAATAAAGAGGGGGACAATAAGGCTGGCTGGACACAGAGAAGAATGGGCATTGAGACTAACTGGTCACACAGAAAGAATGGACAATAAGGCTAAATGGACACACATATGGAAGGAGCTTAATGGCTAGCCCAAGGAGAGGAGAAATTAGATAGCTGTAGATACACACACATGGAGGGGGGAGAATGGATGGCTCTAGAGGCACACAAGAAGACAGGAAAGGGTAAATGCAGAGAAACAGAAAAAAATGTTCTATGTAGTCATTTACTGAGTTTATAAAGTCAAATATTAATATAAATAGTCCAGTGCCCCTTTGTTTAAGAAACAGCATTTATATGTAGACCACACTGCTAATGTCAAAATAAAACTATTGTTGTATGTTATTAAAATGCAATGTATATTGTATGGCTATAACTAGGATGAAAGTGTATTCTATGGTGATAACTAGGATGCAATGTGTATTATATGGTGATAACTAGGATGCAATGTGTATTGTATGGCAATAACTAGGATGCAATGTGTATTATATGGTGATAACTAGGATGCAGTGTAATAATTATGGGGATACAGAATGAAGGATCATAGTGTAATAATTATGGGGACACAGAATGAAGGGCCACAGTGTAATAATTATGGGGACACAGAATGAAGGACCACAGTGTAATATTTATGGGGATACAGAATGAAGGGTCACAGTGTAATAATTATGGGGCATAGGGCCTGATCCAGACCTATGCCGATGCGCTGTGCGTATCGGCATGCACTCCCCCTGACACTTCCCCTGTGCCCAGCATTATTACACACTGTTAGGCCGGCTGAAGGCTACCCTAACTTCAGCCGGCGTAACAGAGTGTAAATACGCCGGGCATCACAGTGTAACAACCTAACCCAGCCCTCCCTTCCTCATTTCCCTGCCTCTCCCACCTACCTTTCCTAACTACAGCGTAGTTACAGAGAGGAACGCCCCCTCCACCATAACTATGCTGTAGTTATGGACACCCGTTACTGACTAAAGGGTTTCCCTAGTTGCGCCGGGCAGATGTTGTGCAGATCAGCTAAACAGCCATACTACGGCGGGTGGCGTTGGTCTGGCCCATAGACACTATGGGCCAGATCCAGAACAACGCTTGTGAGTGAATTTACGCGTGGCGAAGACGTAAAATCGCGTTTTGGTAAGTACTGCACATGCACAACATAGAAAATACGCTCCGTAATGTAGCGTAAATGTGAACGTATGGGCCATTCACGTATGTGTCGCGTAAATCCTTACGTGTGGGCGTGCCAATTTTTGCAATACGCTATGTAGGCGGGGGTTTGTATTTAAAGTGTACAGAATGGGTGTGCTTAGCTGCGTAAATACATGTTGCTCATACGTACGTGAGCGGATGACATCGGTTATGCGGGCAAAAGTTAAGGTAGGGTTTGGAAAGCGGATCTCGGACAAAATACGTACATTCAAGGGGTGTGCCAAGGGGAGTGTATAGAAGGGTACGCACGCGTAAATACTCTTCGCGAGGAAACGTATTGCAAGCGGAGTTCTGGATCTACCCCTATGCTCTTAATTTTAGATAGACCCCCCCTGTTATAAGTGCCCCAGGCCCCCCGAAGCCTTAATCCGGCCCTGCCTGCATGCACGGAAAACATGGATTTATGTGTATACTTTTGCATTGACCTAAATACTTACTTAAACTAAAAATATTTGGAAACCACAGCATAAAAGTTATCTAAACTGCACATGCATTTGGGTCACTGGAGAAAGGGAGTGTATTTGTGGACGGTATTTGCATTGAACTTGGCTGATATGTGTCTGTACTTGTGTACTGATCCAGAGCTGCTTTGTTTTCACCTGTGAATTAAACCTAATATTATATTACATGCCATTCTAGTCTTGATCAGAATCAAAAAGATGCCTACGGCACTAATTGGGAGGCAGTAGCTGTTAGAGAGCTTTTGCTAAGCTTTCACAGAAAAACAAAGTAAATATAAAAGGTACAGAGTTAAGATTTTAAAGTTTGAAAATTAAGAGGATGGTATAGATGAAAAAGGAGATAACAAACGTCAAACCTGGATTCACAAATTTTAATAAAGCATAATACTGATAAAATTGTCAAGAAAAGTGCACATGTAAAAACCTCTTTATAACAATGTTTATGATTTAACCTGGAAAAAGTAATCAACAATTAAAATAATATCAATTCATCAATGTTCAGTGATCAGTAAATATATTGATAATGACTCAAAGACCGCAAATGTTCAAATAATAGTTCATGAATAGTAAACCACTAGGACCCGTTTAAACATTAGCACAGATGAATATGGGGACATAGAAGTCCCAATCCTATGGGAAAGCTTGAATATTAAGAGGATTACCCGACTTCACAAATGTGAGATACAAATGTGGATTCACTCCAAGAGCTTTTTCCTTGTGGCTTGTAATGTAATATCCGAGTTCAGCTGTAATGTAGGTGGCCACCCTGAAGATAATGAATATTCAGCAATTAGCAGTCAATAAGCAGTTCACCGAGCTTGTAGGTGCATTAGAAGGAATAGACGGCAAAGTCCCTGGTACCAATTCTGAATGCTAGAAAGGGAAGTGTTATGCTGTGCAAACCCTCTAACGCGTTTCATCCATTCTACTCTAGTATTAATCAGGCCTTGTATGCAGTGGCATATCTAGGGTGGGTTTTGTAGGGCATGTTCCCTGGGTGCTGATGGCTTTGGAGGCGCCATCGGTGACATCACAGAGCATATCCTACAAAGCCCACCGTCGGAAGCACAGATAAGAACGGATCCCTCTACTCATCTGTGAAAATGACAGCCGGAGCAGCTGTTATTTTCACTGAAGAGAAGAGGGGGCGGAACTTCCTCTTTTCTGTCAAAGGGAAAGAATAAAACCCTGCTTACCTTATTATGTGACTCTGAGAGCTGCTGCAGCGCGGCATCCACCAATCAGTGTTCAGCCAGACAGTGCCGGCCGCTGCAAGATTAGTTCTCTCTCGCGGTGTGTCATGTGACCGGTGCTGTCCGGCTGAACACTGAGGGGAGGATGCTGCGCCGCAGCTGCTCTCAGAGTCACAGAATAAGGTAAACAGGGTTTTATTCTCTCCTGTACATCTGAAATACGCTATGTAGGTGGGGGTTTGTATTTAAAGTGTACTGTATGGGCGTTCTTAGCTGCGTAAATACGTATTGCACATACGTACGTGAGCGGATGACAGCGGTTACGTGGGCAAAAGTTAAGGTAGGGTTTGGAAAGCGGATCTCGGACAAAATACGTACATTCAAGGGGTGTGACAAGGGGAGTGTATAGAAGGTACGCACGCATAAATACGCTACGCGAGTAAACGTATTGCAAGCGGAGTTCTGGATCTACCCCATTGAGCCTATAAAGCTGCAATAATCTGCCAGCATATATTTTGTTAAACATTGAAATGATCTCCATGCATTTACTGTTAGCACGGAGGTCAGGGGGCCATATTCAGAGATCCGTTTCTTTAAAGTACGCAAATATATGCACGGCCGTTGCAAAGCAACACCCATGACACACGGACGGGTTGAAGGTGACTTACGAGTGCCTCGACCTACCCGTATATGTCAGCGTGCATTTCCGAGCGTATATTGCCACTGCACGTGCGTATCTATGTAACCGCACCCTCACCTCGCCCTCCAGTGGTCATTTAAATGCCTCTCCCCACCCACTTAGACGCATCTTTCACTGGACGGATTATAAACATGCCCCTCCATGCAGATCTTCCCACGTGCGATTCACAAGTCCATGCCTAATGGACTTCCATGCGTAAAATCAACGTAGATTGCATAAACTTAGTTACTACGCATTCGCAGTTCATCGGATCGTAAACATACGCACAGAACTTCTGGCAAATACGGTCCAGTAAGTCTGCATGTGAGAGGTCTGCATTCCCCTGTCAGTTCCCTCTCAGGATAAGGTTCATTGTCATTATCTGCTTTTCTTGGAAATTGACAGCCAAATTATTTCATTTTGTATTACATCATATAATTCTTATTCAGCCTTAATTTCATTTGCCGACAATCAATTTACAATAAATGTATGTATGTATTTATGTATTTATTTATTAACAGATTTATATATATTGCCATCAGATTACATATCATATCAGGCAGATCCTGAACTACGCATTTCCGCGAATTTACGTGTGGCGGACACGTAAATTCGCAGATTTGTACGCACTGCGCTTGCGCACCACAAAAAATACGCACATTCGCGTAGCGTATTTTAGAACGTATGGGTGATTCACGTATTTCAAACGTAAATACTTACGTGTGGGCGTGCCGAATTTACGTTAGTGAAAAATACGTGCGTTTTACGTGAAGTAGGCGGGGGGGTGTATTTAAAGTGTACAGTATATTTAAAGTGTACAGTATGGGCGTGCTAAGCTGCGTACGTTCGCGTAGTCTCTACGCCCGTTAGCGGACGTATTCTGTTACGTTAGGAAAAGTTAAGGTAGGGTTTGGGTCGCGTAATTTGAGAAAATACGTCCGTGCAAGGGGTGTGCCGTGGGGAGTGTATTGACCTTACGTGTACGAAAATACGCACCGCTAAAATACGTACGCACACACGTAGTTCGGGATCTACCCCATTGGGCTGGATCCAGACCTTGTTAAGTGCATGAACTTAGTTACTCAAGGGCTAAACTATGTTGATTGCAGGGGAGTCATATTTCATCTGTTGCAAACAGTATTAGAGTTGAGAGGTGATTTAGCCCAAGTCTAAATAACAGTGTGATAGTCAAGCTGGTTAGTATCTGTGTGCAGCAATTCAAAGATATATCCCTGCATGCAAAGAATACAATAACTTGACTCCCCCTGAAATCAACATGGTTTAGCCCTTGAGTAACTAAGTTCATGCACTTAACAATGTCTGGATCCAGCCCATTGTAACAAGACTGGGTAGTAACAAACAGACTGGGTAGGTAAGAGAGCCCTGCTCACAGACTTACCATCTATAGGACATTGGGGATCTATACATAAGTGCAAGTGCTGTATATACTGTATCATACAAATGGGCCTGCCAGGTTGTATGGTAAAACTGCTCAGTGCTCTGTATGATCCAATCACACAGCAATGCCAGCAGCAACACTTAGGGAAAGTTTTGTATGGAAATAGAAAGTGTTTAAATTTGTATTAATCTTGTAGCAGAAAGGAAACTGGATAACAAACTTGTTGTAAATAGGGTAGACAAATGCTAAGAAGTGGGTTGATTTGAATTGGTAAGCTTGTCTGAAGAGGTGAGTTTTAAGGGAGCGCTTGAAGGTTTGGAGAGTAGAGGATAGTCTTATTGGGCGAGGAAGGTTATTCCAGAGAGAAGGTGAAGTTTAGGAGAAGTCCTGTAACAGAGCATTGTTTAGTGTAGAGGAGAGCTGTGTGTCCTGTGAAGATCTGAGAAAGAATCCTTGTGTAAGACATTTGTGTAAATTGAACAACTTAACATTTATTGCAATATGTGTACTCATTATTCACAATTATTTAAGCAGAATATAGCTTTAATACAAAGAGCAGCTAGAATAGTATTAATAATGTATTCAATGAGTGCAAGTCTTTTGTTTAAACAACTGCCTCACAACTCATATGGGCCAAACCTGATTCTCCAGATTTTACACTTATTTTTCCTTTTTTTTTTTTTGGGAAGAACATGATATAGTTCTATAGATTATTCTCTCACATATTTATCAGAATATTGAAGTATGTTCCAAATACACCTTTTATACATGAGCATTTGATATAATAATATATGTTGCGCTAATGGCACATAGTAATGCAATCTTCTCCTAAAGCATAATACTCTTTTTCCTCAACAGTTATTGATAGTTCTCTCTTTGTGTCTGACTTTGGTAGTTGCCATGGTAATCCGACCTGAATCTTGTTGTGTTATTTCAAATCATTGTGACACAGTTATGTCTTGTGCTACATTTCTATTTTTCACACATTGCTATTTAAAAACCTTTTTAGTCAACAGCTGTGTTAGAATAATACAGTTAATTCCAGCTTCTATTTTTGAATTAGTTTTTATTATTTTTACAATTTTTGTACCATGATATCTTATATTAGGAGTTTAGATCAGGGTTTCCTACTTTTTATTTCTTCCTTCAGGAGATCTCTAAGGGAAGAAATAGATTACGGTAGAGGGACGGGGTTTAGTGGTGCAATTTATGCAAATCGTGGCATTAAGCCCCACCCTCTTTCAAGCACTACTCTAATCCCTAGTGTTCCAGGGGTGGGCAAGGCTTGATGACATCATTAAATCCCGTCCATCCCTAGTAACTCTAGGGATTACAATAGAGATTGACAGGGGGTTGGGACTTGCGGGAGATTTGCCGACTCTCCCAGGATACAGTGAGAACTGCCCAAATTTCAGGAATCTCACGGATATTCCGGGAGGGTCGGCAACTCTGAATTAGATTTGGCTTACTAAGTCACTTTTATTTGTGCTGAATATAACACTTGATTATATTTCTGTTTGGGACCATATGAAAAGAACAGGAGAGCTATTTATTTTATTTGTTTCCCTATACAACTAACAATTTTTTACACTAGAAGTTCAGCTTTTTTTGTGCGTACCAGTTAGTCATTATAGAATCAGGTCAAAAACCACTTAATGTTCCATCCTATCCCAAATTCTCCCTCCCAAATTCCCACTTTCTTAAAAGCTATCCCTACAACCTCACTATGGCGCTGCCCTGTACATGTCACCCTTCCTTTTCCCTTACTCTTAGCATTTGGTGCACTCTCCATAATTCATGTGTTCTTTTGTTTATTTTACAAGGTTTTCCACTTCATTGTTACATTATGCAGATACATATACACTCCCCACAGGGTATTTTTATTGTTTGTTTTTCAAACATATTTTTGCAATAATTCTGACATCTAAATTTTACATATGTCCTCATTTATATTTCCAACACACTAAGGACCGGATCCCGCATGCTTTCCGTGAGTGCAGGGGTCTGTCTGTCTGGCAGAGAGAGTGGAGTGCACGCTTGCGCTACCATAAGCCTGCCTTAAGTAAAGCATGCGGATCAGCAGTCCGTACGACCACGGATCCACAAAAGTGTGGGATACCCCTCTCACATTGTACAATTATCATGCTTCCCCTCGCCACTGGCCTACTAGCATATTTTTGGGAATTGTGAGAAGAACATACAAACTCTACACGGGTAAGGCCTTATCTGAGAATCAAACTCATGACCTCAATGCTGTGGAGTGCTGCCCATATATATTCATGAAGGAGGGCGGGAAAATTGTCACTCAGATTAAACACCTTTGCCTACATTTATACAATGATGCCCCATGGTTGTTGACTCTCCGGAATGTTTCAGAGATTGCCAAAATTCAAGTATTGCTCCTAGAATCCCTGGAGTAGGCAAATTTCCTGCTTGACAAAGTGATTTCATGCAAAGCACTGCCTCAAGTTTACCTTCCCTATCTGTCAGTACTGTGAACCATAGTATTACTAATGATGGGCGAGGCTTGATGACATAGGGGTAGATCCAGAACTACGTTTGCCGTACGTTTATTCGTGTAGCGTATTTTCGTGCACGTAAATTCGTTACACTCCCCTTGGCACACCCCTTGATTGTCAAGATATATGCTTTCCAAACCCTGCCTTAACTTTTTCCAACGTAACCGCAGTCATACGCACACGTACGTATGGGCGAATTTACGCAGCTAAGCACGCCCATACTGTACACTTTAAATACAATCCCCCGCCTACTTAACGTATTTTAGACGTATTTTGGACTAACGTAAGTTTGGCACGCCCACACGTAAGTATTTACGTATTTCAGACGTATTTTGGACGAACCTAAAATTGGTAAGTATTTACGTGACACATACGTGAATGGCCCATACATTCACAATTACGCTACGCTATTGAGCGTATTTTCTATTGTGCGCATGCGCAGTACTTACAAAAACACGATTTTACGTCTCCGCCACGCGTAAATTCGCTCCGAAGCGTTGTTCTGGATCAGGCCCATAATTTGTATCATCAAACCTTGATCCATCATTAGTAATGCTATTAACTGAAGCATTGATAGGGGGCAGGATTTCAGGCCTAATTTACATAAAATCAAGCTCCACCCCCATATTGTTGTCCCCTTCTTCTCTCCAAGATCTCCTGGAGGAAAGAAAATGAGAAGTAGCCAACTATGTGATACCCTGATTGCCACGGATCTGGAAACTTCGGGATTGCTCCCGGGTCGGAGGGACTTAGTGGGTGCAGGGTAGAAAACAAAACTAGGTGGTTGCAAATAGGATCTCCTCATGTAGGTCCAGACAAAAGTAGAGACACTGTAGCGTAGCCAGTGATTGGAGGTAAGATCAGCGGAGAGGGATTAGTGATAGTCTGGCTATAGGTACAGATTCAGCGCAGGACTGGATTGCGCAGGACTGGATTGCACAGGACTGGATTGCGCTGGACTGGAACAGATAATGGACTTCACAGTCTCCACTAACACAGCACAACCAGGCTCCTAGAGAAGACTAGTAGATCTGGCACTAAGTATTTACGTGACACATACGTGAATGGCCCATACGTTCACAATTACGCTATGCTATTGAGCGTATTTTCTATTGTGCGCATGCGCAGTACTTACAAAAACGCGATTTTACGTCTCTGCCACGTGATGCGCCGCAAGAGGACCACGAGGACGCCGGAGGATACTGCGGGACTTCGCCTGTGAAGAAAGCCGTCGGAGAGATGGATGCCGGTGAGAATGCAGAGACAGCGCGGCGGTGAGAAGTCCCCTGGTCCGGTAAGTGCAGTGGCGAGGACCGCTGATTGTGACATCAACCCCTCCCATAGGGGTGGCCTCTGGAGCTCTAACATCCGTGGCTGGGACCCAAGCACGCTCTTCTGGACCAAATCCCTTCCAATCAACCAGATACTGGAGGTGACCATAGCGCATCCGAGCGTCCACAATTTCTTTAATCTCAAACTCATTCTCCGCTAGTCCACCAATCTTGGATGGTCTTTTGATGGGAGAGTAAAATTTATTAATGACCAGAGGCTTAAGAAGAGATATGTGGAACACTTTAGGCACACGGAGGTAAGAAGGTAGGTCCAGCTGGTATGCCACAGGGTTAATGACCTTGGAAATCTTGAAAGGACCGATGTATCTGGGAGCAAATTTCATCGAAGGGACTCTGAGACAAAGATTCTTAGAGGCTAACCACACCTTATCTCCCGGCTGAAGTATTGGCACTGCCCTTCTCTTTCGGTCAGTTTGAATTTTATAGCGTTTTGAGGCTTTTAGCAAGGAAGTTCTGACCTTCTTCCAAGAATTTGAAAAGTCCTTCAAAGCTAGTTCAGCGGCTGAAACTTGGGCTGCCAGAAGTTCGGGAAATGGTGGAACTCTAGGGTGTAGACTGAAAACTACCTTGAACGGTGTGGAATCTAGAGATTCATGAAAGTGGTTGTTGTGGGCAAATTCTGCCCAGGGTAACAGTTCCACCCAATTATCCTG
>WWET01008460.1:15496-37809 GCA_011038615.1 Limnodynastes dumerilii | reverse complement strand
TCCCTTCTATCATATCCTCCTCTCCCTCCTGTACTTGGTTATATCCTTATATCATATACCCCTCTCTCTCCTGTACCTAGTTATATCCTTTTATCATATCCCCCTTTCCCTCCTGTACCTGGTTATATAACTCCTCTATCATATCCCCCTCTCTCTCCTGCACCTGGTTATATCCCTTCTATCATATCCCGCTCTCCCTCCTGTACCTGGTTATACCCCATCATATCCCGCTCTCCCTCCTGTACCTGGTTATATCCCTCTCCCCCTGTATCTGGTTATAATGCTTATATCCAGGGCTGCTACCACTAGGTATGTTTAGGCAGCTCTATAAAGCACTGGGTCGAGGGGGTGGTAGGCCCTGAAGGGCTCAGGGTCTCTAATTTAGTTGCAGAACACAAAAGTCACCACTCTGCTAAACCCCTGCAGTGACACTCGCCCCATACCTGCTCAGCCACAATGTCCCTGATGGCTGATTGGCTAAGCAGTACAAGTAAAAGCCACTGCAGGGTCTCTGCTGAGTTGCAGCGGCTTGTGTGTTCTATGCTCCAAGCAATACGAGCTGTACGATAAGAGGACGCCTAATACCGTACATTGTAATACTAAGCCCTGTCCACTTGGGAGCAAAAACCCAGTCCCCCGGGTTTTGCAAGTGTCATTTCTCTGAAATTCAAATCTAGCGTATTTCGTTCCAATCGGATCACGAAAGTGACCAACAACACAGAGGGCCCGATTCAATTAGCCTCACACCTGCGTTATTTGCAGTGCAAAGCTAACTGCAAAAAAAAATTATAAAAATTGGAGATTTTTATTCTCACCTCATAGAGATGGGCATAAAAATCGTCTACTGTAATACAGTGAAACCTCGATTATCCGGGCTAATGACTGGCACCCTTCGGCTGGATAATCGAAAAGCACGGATAATTGAAACAGTATTGAATACAGAACAGTGAATGCTAGTACAAGTGCAGGGCAGTGCTAGAAGTGGGTCCAGGGTTGTTGTAATGGCCAAATTGCAGGTAGATGGCTGTGCAAACGGAGGAGCTCCTTCACTGTGCTTCCATTCTCCTCGGCATCCAGGACACGCCCCCCGTTTTATAGGCATGTCTGCTGAGCTCAGCAGCACGGATAATCCAATTGCTGGTTAATCGAGTCACGGATAATCGAGGTTCTACTGTAGATGGGAAAAAGTGCACTGTGAGCTTTTTCCCATCTAACGCAGTGTGCGAACGTAATTGAATCGGGCCCAGAGACTCCATTTTTGAATGTTTTGATCTTGTCCTCTGTGAATGTTTGGAGGGACAGATGAACCGGCGTGTCGAAGGGCATCACAAATGAAACTGGTCTCTGCAGGATCCAATGTCTGACGTTCGTTCTGGAACCAGATTTGAGTATAATATGCTGGTTTTATTCTTTTACTAACCTTTGCCAGAGAATGACAACAGAAGGTGGATTCTGCAGCTGACAAATATTGAAAATCAGACGAGATATTTCCAGGAATAAACCTCTGATTTCCGGAAATAGACTTGGAAGTGAGAGGTACAGATGGATGTCCTCCAGGGAACCGTTCAGACTGAAGAAGAAAAGCCAAACCAGAGATATTTCACTTTTCTCCAGTGTGAATGGTGCCAGTTATTGCGTGTCAATAAAGAGGAATATTTTTATGTGTTTCAGGTGCTTCGGGTGTTTCAGGTGTTTTGGGTGTTTCAGGTGTTTGCGCTATTTCAGGTGTTTCCAGTGTTTCAGGTGTTTCTGGTGTATGGGGTGTTTCCGGTGTTTCTGGTGTTTCAGGTATATGGGGTGTATCGGGTTTTTCAGGTGTTTTCGGTGTTTCAGGTGTATTGGGTGTTTCAGGTGTATCGGGTGTTTCAGGTGTATCGGGTGTTTCCGGGGTATCGGGCGTTTCAGGTGTATCAGATATTTCCAGTGTTTCAGGTGTATTGGGTGTTTCAGGTGTTTCTGCTGTTTCAGGTGTATCGGGTGTATCAGGTGTTTCTGGTGTATTAGGTGTTTCCGGTGTTTCAGGTGTATCTGGTGTTTTCGGTTTTACGTGTGCTTCCGTTGTTTCTGGTGTTTTTGCTGTTTCAGGTGTATCGGGTGTTTCTGGTGTTTCGTGTGTTTCAGGTGTCTCAGGTGTTTCCAATGTTTCGGGTGTTTCAGGTGTATCAGGTGTTTCAAGTGTTTCAGGTGTTTCAGATGTTTCCACTGTTTCAGGTGTATCGGGTGGGTACGGTTTTTCAGGTGTATCGGGTGTTTCCACTGTTTCAGGTGTATCAGGTGTTTTTGGTGTTTCCGCTGTTTCAGGTGTGTCGGATGTTTCCGCTGTTTCTGGTGTTTCAGGTGTATCGGGTGTTTCTGGTGTTTCCGGTGTATCGGGTGTTTCCGGTGTTTAGGGTGTTTCCGGTGTAGCCGGTGTTTCAGGTGTATCAGGTGTTTTAGGTGTATTGGGTTTTTCAGGTATATCGGGTGTTTCCAGTATTTCAGGTGTATCGAGTGTTTCTGGTGTTTCAGGTGTATCTGGAGTTTACGGTGTTTTAGGTGTATCGGGTGTTTCCGGTGTAGCCGGTGTTTCCGGTGTAGCCGGTGTTTCAGGTGTATCAGGTGTTTTAGGTGTATCGGGTGTTTCAGGTATATCGGGTGTTTCCAGTATTTCAGGTGTATCGAGTGTTTCCGGTGTTTCAGGTGTATTGGGAGTTTACGGTGTTTTAGGTGTATCGGGTGTTTCAGGTGTATCGGGTGTTTCTGGTGTTTCAGGTATTGCTGATCCTTGTAGTTCTTTCAGCGTCAGCATGGTAAGCCATATAACCATGCTGTGCTGTGTGGTGTAAAAAAACAAAAACAACTAAATAATTAATAAATAATTCATACTCACCGTTATTATTCTTCATTAATTCCTTCTTTTCTTCTTCTTTAGGATGAAGACTTGTCCCCTTGTCCCCGGAGCTTGCTTCTTGCTGCCGACCAGAACCTTCTTCTTGTGTGGCGCTGCTACTACTGACTATACGGTAACTAGAGCGGCTTCTTTTATAGAAATCTTGACGTCATTTGCATTTTGGGCCTCTAGTGGCCGCTCTAGTCACCGTATAGTCAGTACGTCAGTATAGTTAAAGGTACGCAATTATACGCATGTACGTTGCAAGGCAACAACCATGATTTTCGGTGACTTACGCCTTCATAGTACACCCTTATCTCTACTTTACGTTTACATGCGTATGCTACTAACCATGCCCCCAAATGGTCATTTAAATGCCTCCCCCCCACCCACTTTCGCGTAACTTTGTCCGTACGGATTTCAACCCCGCCCCTCCACATGTATGTCTCCAAGCGCAATTCACACTTACATGCCTAATGGACTTCCATGTGTAAATGCAACGGAAATAGCATAAATAAAGTTACTACGCATGAGCATCCTAAAAATACGCATGCAATGCCATGCATTAAAGGATCTGTGAATAGGCCCTTAATTTCAAACTCCCTCTTAAGTCTGGATCTAGCCCTATAGCAGTGTTCCGCAACCTCAGTCCTCAGGGACCACTAACAGTCCATATCTTCTAGGTTTCCTTAAAGAATCACAAGTGATATAATGAGCAGCACCTGTGGAGCTTTTAAAAATGTGACAGTTAGTAATGAACACCCCTGTGCTCCAGCAGTGACACCTGGAAAACATGCACTGTTAGTGGTCCCTGAGGACTGAGGTTGGGGAACACTGCTCTATAGAACTAGAATACAGCAGAGCTTTATGTTTATTCTATAAAATAGAGTTGAGCTAAGAAACTTCGCCTCCTAATTTTAATTCTGGTTTTACAATTTAAATGTGCCTCCTCTGCAATTCAACATGACTACTCAGGTCTGCACTTGCATCTAAAAAAAGGTGGAAGTGCAACTCTGAATCAGCCCCTTAGACTGTAGCTCCAATAGGGCACAGACTTATGAGATTGTTAAATATTCTCTGTAAAGCGCTACCTGTTCTGATAGTGTCATATAAAAACCTGTTAATAAATATATCCAACATTCAGGGCCTGTTCACCATTCAGCTCTGCATTAGCTGGATACCCAGTGTTTTGCCTTTTACCAGGGCTTCCATATTAATTTAACTCAAAGTATATTTGTAGCAACAAATTAATAATCCACAATAATTCACCAAATCTGATCTTGTGGTTGGCATCTAAAAAGAGATAAGGGAGAGACATTACAATGCACAAATAAAACAGCTTTATTTATTTATAAATATTAGCATCAAAACAATCAATGAAAAAACACAAATATTGTGTTAAATAGCCTGGAAACCCCTCTTCACCCCAGGACAGATAAGGAATATTCATGTTAGAGAATTCTTTGGTTTTGAAAAAATGTATTTCATTCTTTGGCCACTAGAGTC
Source organism: Limnodynastes dumerilii (assembly GCA_011038615.1). Taxonomy (NCBI): domain Eukaryota; kingdom Metazoa; phylum Chordata; class Amphibia; order Anura; family Limnodynastidae; genus Limnodynastes; species Limnodynastes dumerilii. The sequence goes on along the minus strand of WWET01008460.1, from coordinate 33,434 downwards.
CACCTACAACATCCTGTTTCCAGTCTGCTCCCTCTCTTCTCCTTCCTGTTGTTTGAACCCACCCCTGAGGATATTGACTGATCACATAATATGACAGTCTGCCCCCTCTGAGTGTGTGCTGAGCTCACCTTTACCATCTGCTCACATTGCTACCAGAGACACTGATAACTCTCTCTCTCTCTCTTTCTCTCTCTCTCTCTCTCCTTCCTCTCTCTCTCTCCTTCCTCTCTCTTTCTCTCTGTCTCTCTCTCTCACTCCCCCCCTCTCTCTCTCTCTCTCTCTCTCTCTCTCAACTGGGCAGATTGGATTGGCCATATGGCTCTTATCTGTCGTCACTTTCCTACTTTCTGTCTCTCGCTCTTCCTTCTTACAAACTCGACCCCTATATTGAATACACAATGAGGTAATTTTAATTTACTAAGTACTGTACAATGTCTAACCTATCTATAGTAAGTGACAGACATTTGTTATCCCATAAGCAAGCAAATCATTAGTTATTCATTTGAGGTGCTTCGTAAAAGAAATTAGTTAATAGTTTATCCAACCAATCCATAACCATCAACTGTTTCTGTCTGGGCCAAATGATGAACAAAGTCAAAACTAAATGCATTGTTTATTCATTTCACCAGGCGTCTGAGTCAGCGAGATTTCTGGCTATTAGCAAATGTTGTATGTTAGAAGCTTTTCCCTGATGATGATTAATAATTTATACTCACAGCCTGCAGTAAGAGCTAGTGATTTTCTGTTATATGGTGCATGAAATCCTTCTAAAGATTACAAGCTGTTTAATAATGTTAGCATGAATTATGTCCGTAATATAAATAAACTTATTGCTCAATATTTGACCTTATCGGGTTGTTCCTTTTAGTTTGTATTTTTTATAGGTAAAATAGTCACGTTTTGCTGCAAGCGATTTCGGGCTCTGGAAGTGTCTGAACATACAGGGTGTGTAATCCATCATCTGTGAGCTTAATATCCAAAGCATCACATCTCTGTAATAAAAATAGCTCAACCTTTAACACAACAATTGCAAAATGCAAATACTATTTATAGAGCAACAGTGCAAAACACCTCACTTTAGTAAAGCATTGTAAAATCTCTCTGAATAGCAAACAAACTGTCACGGCTACGGGGATTTGTGAATCCGTCTCGGGAGCCAACCGATTGATTAGACGAGCAGATGTAAAGTGAAAACTTGCAGGTTTAATAAAAGGTTGTTGCATGTAGATACAGAATACTCAGGAAACAGACGCAGAGACACAATATGGTCGTAATGACACTCACGTGGAATGCTTGGGCAAACAGGACGGAGACTGGTGGATAATTGTCCAGCAGAGCAGAACCGGACAAAGCCGGATTGGAGCAGATGCCGGACTGGGGTAGGTGAGCAAATGTCCAGAAAGTAATAGAGCAAGGCCAGGCTATGCCTAGCAGGCAGGACCGGATTGGAGTGCAGGCAGGACCGGACTGGAGTGCAAGCAGGACCGGACTGGAGTGCATGCAGGACTGGACTGGAGTGCAGGCAGGACCGGACTGAAGTGCAGGCAGGACCGGACTAAAGTGCAGGCAGGACCGGACTGGAGTGCAGGCAGGACCGGACTGGAGTGCAGGCAGGACCGGACTGGAGTGCAAGCAGAACCGGACTGGAGTGCAAGCAGGACCGGACTGGAGTGCAAGCAGGACCGGACTAGAGTGCAAGCAGGACCGGACTGTAGTGCAGGCAGGACCGGACTGAAGTGCAGGCAGGATAGGACTAGAATGCAGACAGGATAGGACTGGAGTGCAAGCAGAACCGGACTGGAGTGCAAGCAGGACCGGACTGGAGTGCAAGCAGGACCGGCTTGTAGAATACCAGGATCAGGATCAGGATTGCAGAATACCAGAATCAGGATTAGGGTAGGATAGACCCTCCAACATGATCCATTCCATTAGGTACAATATAATCCGCTTCTGAGCTTCCAACTGTCACTCACCTGGTAGAAATGAATTAACTGATATTTCAAAAAAACTATTTGCCCCTTCAACAAAGGTGGTTACCATAGTAACTGACAGTTGGAAACTGAGGAGCAGAGTTTTTTGTACCTAATGGAATGGGTCAGGTTGGAGGGTATGGGGTAGGAGAACCAGGCACCTTGAATGGACAAATTGTTTTGGCACTGAATGGATTGTGCACAGGGTTTAAATAGTGTGCCCTGTGCACTGATTGGCTAGAGGACTGAGGAAAAGGATTCTCATTGGCAGTTCAGCAGCATGTGACCCCAGGCAAGATAGCGGCGCCCATGAACCGGAGCACCGCGGGAGTTTGGAGCTAGAAACCACAAGGAGATACCAGGAGAGGATGCAGGGAACACGCTGGGTGAGTATAGAGGCTGTCACTACACTGGTGACAGCCTCCGACGGCCAAAACCACGGGACCGCCGGGAGGAGATAGACACCAACTGACCGTCGACAGGGTAAGTGTGGTGCTGTAACACAAACCTAATATTGCCTAAAGAAAATGTTACAGTGGTAACCCTCTATCATATCTCCCTCTTCCTCCTGTATTCGGTTATAACTCTTAGGCAGTAATCTAAAGGGCAGTCAGGATCTCAGGGATGACAGATGCAGAACACACAATCTGCCGCTCAGCTAATCCCCTGCACAGTGACGGTTGATTTACCTGCTCAGCCAGCATGCTCCTTATAGCTTCTCATTCAAAGCCACTGCAGATTGTGTGTCAGGAGCCGTGGCTGTGCTGTTCCCGTGCACTGCTTCTAACTCAAGCACATGATAGTGGAGCGGCTGAGTAGGTAAAGTAATGCAATGTCACAGGGGATCGACTGAGCCATGGATCCTGCACAGTGCTGTCTGTATTAGTATTGTATTGTATTTGCAGGAGCCAATGATTAAGCTGATTCCCTGTGGCAAAGAAAATAAGAGAGACTAGAGGAAGTAACATGTATGGCTTGGAGCAGATAAGGGCAAGGGGGGATATTATAGCAGCTTTCACATATATCAAGGGGTATAACCAGAGCTCTGCTAGAGTTATCCAGGCAGTAATGGTGCCTCCTGGTGCTAATTTCCAGGAAAAGCCCCTGGCTGGGTCAGGCCCTGGCCCTCCACCTCCAATCCGGGAGGTTAGCCAGGATTTGGTTCAAGAACCAGGGCAAGGCAAGCCGCCGGAGAATCATCCAAACCCTGTAATACCATCGAGCGGGGGGTTCCCAGAAGAAGCTGTGGCCAGGCATGAGCATAATGTGGGCCATGAAGATGATGGGACATATGAAGCAAATATACCCACCAAGCATAATGTTATCTATGTGAAGGTAACATGGAGAAAGTTCCAGAGAAAGACTTGCACTTGTGTGATGGTAACATTGGTGTAAAGGCATTGCAGAGTGGAGGTAATACTGTGTGCACAAACTCTCCACAGTCACAACCAAACAAAGGTTAAATTAACCCTTGCAGCACCAGAGCAGGTGAAGTTAACCCCTGCAGTGACAGAATGGAAGATTGCTGTGCAGCTAAGGAAAAGGAAAAGACAGTACCTTCAAGCCCAGGACCACGTAGGTCGGAAGGCGCCCATGAGGAACCCTGAAACTTTTCACAGCACCTCCGCTTATCCAATCATTAAGAAAGGGACTCACCCAAACACGGAAACCCTCTACCCACCGAGGAGGAGCCTCCAAGAGAAGGCTTTTAAGCTGGAAGGAAAGAAAGATGGTCAAATAGAAGGTCACTGGGTTTACCATCCCCAGGCCTCCTTCCCTCCTCGGTCTGTAGGTCACGATTCGCTTGATGAGGTTTAACCTGTTCCCCCAAAGCATCTGAAAGAACACGGCATAAACCTTGGACCACAAAGATTCCGGCAAAAGGTACACGTAGCTAACATACAAAAATACCGGAAGCAGGTAAGTCTTGATCAAGTCAACCCTTTCCCGAAGAGACAACCGCCATCTCTTCCAGCGCTCCACCTTGGCGGTAGCTTCTCCCAGCTTCTCACCCCAATTTAGAAGGGCACAATCACCCTGGCCAAATTTAATACCCAACACTTTGATAACTGTGGAGGCCTGGGGGAAATCGTCCGGAAGGGCAAACTGCTGACCCTCCTCCCCCAACCAGAGAACTTCACTCTTTTCTTGGTTTACCCTGGAGCATGAAGCCTCAGAGTATGAACGAATGATCTCCGCCACCTGTTCTGCCTCCTCCCCCTCCGACAGAACCAGAGTGACATCGTCTGCGTAAGCCACAACCTTCAAAGGCTCCCCCGGGCCCAGGTGTACCCCTCTCAACATGCTGCTCTCTATCCTTCTGACAAAGGGGTCGATCGCGAACACGTATAAAAGGGGACTCAGGGGACACCCCTGCCTGACACCAGAGTTCACCTCAAAGGCAGGGCCCACCCAACCATTCACCAGAGCGAAGCTCTCCGCCTCTTTGTAAATAATTTTTATCCAATTAACCACCCGCTCTGGGAGACCATACCGACCAAGAAGAGCCCACAGGTACTCATGATTAACACGATCAAAAGCCTTTGACTGATCCAGCGCTAGCAAATATTTGCCCAGCTTCTCAGCACAGCACCGCTCAACAGCCTCCCGGACGCATAGGACGGCACTAAAGGTGCTGCGACTCTTCACGGTACAGTGTTGAGATGGAGACAATAGCAGCTCTGTAACCGCCATGAGTCTGCTGAAAAGTACTTTTGCTAGAATCTTCCTGTCCACATTGAGAAGGGCGATGGGGCGCCAGTTCTCAATTCTAGATGGGTCCTTTCCTTTGGACAACAACACAAGGGCAGAAGTCCTCATGGAGGGAGGGAGCAATCCCTCGCCCAGGCTCTCATTATACACCTCCACAAGGCGAGGGGCCAAGATGTCAGTAAAAGTTTTAAAGAACTCAGATGTCAGGCCATCTGGTCCTGGGGCCCGCTTCATAGACAAGGAGTCTATGGCCATCCTGACCTCATCTATCGTTATATCACTGCCCAGGGAGTCAAGAGAATAAGGCAGTTTCCCAATGCCGGGAGTATCCCTCAGGAATTGCTCCATCTTCTCTCTGATAAGTGGCTGCTCAGAGAGGAGGCTAGAGTAGAAGGAGCTGATGACACTCAGGATTCCCGTTCGGGATTCCTGCAGGACCTCCTGTGTGTCCACCAACCCCCTCACCTCCTTGAAGACGACCGCCCTCTTACAACTCTGGAAAGGGTCCGGCGAGTGGTATTTACCATAGTCCCTTTCTAGAATCAAAGAGGCATAACGATCGTACTGACACTCTCTCAGCTGAGCCTTCACCCGGGAGATTTCCCCACCATCTCCCTGCTCAGAGATCAGGAAATCTAGCTTCCTTCTCAAGGACTGGTAAGCACTGTTTTTTGTCCAATTCCTTGCGGATACAAGGCGGCGGAAAAGAAAGACCCCGTCCTTTCTGAGGGATTTCTGAAGCACACAAGGCCACGCAAAGACAAACATGGTCGGAAAACTCTACTGCCCTCAACACAGGTGCTAAGGTTGCATAGCTCTCCTTAACAAAAAACCTATCTATCCTAGACCTACATCTACCTCTATAATAGATGAAGCCTGTGTGGTCCGGTGAATGACGAACGTGTACATCCACGAGACCAGCCTGTCTAACCATACTAACTAGAAAATGTATGTCATTGCCAAACATAGTCTTTGATCCCCCCCCCTGTCTTTGGGCCTGGTGATCATGTTAAAATTACCCCCAAAGACTACCTCCTTGGCTGTAAAAAGGAAGGGCTTTATCTTCATGAAGAGGTATTTCCTATCCCAATTGCTGTGAACCATATATATTTATGAGCCTCAGGTCATGCCCCCTCATGTTGACATCAATCACCATACACCTACCTACGTCCAATTCTATCACATTACTCGTTGGACAGTTACCATTCCGGTCAAAAGGACCGCCAACCCACTGTATGGCTCGGCTGCAAGAGACCAATAGGAGTGACCTCGCCTCCAACCCTGTTTGCATTTGTGAAGGGACGCAAGAGTCTCGACCCTAGTCTCCTGCAAAAACAAAAAATCAACTGCAAGCGAGTTGAAAAAATTATACGCCATATAACAAGCATGCTCAGAAAGAAAGGATGCCACATTAATGGTTGCAAATCCAATAGGCTGGGGAGCCATCCTTACAGAGTGATAGTCAGTAGGGGCTTAACATTTATCTCCTCTTTGCTTGTCTTTTACCCTCCTCCATGGATGAATTTCTTCTCTTTACAATTTGAATAGACAGTGTGGTAAATTCCGCGCTGGAGGCAAAGCGACAATAAAGTCTTCCCAAACGAAGTACACAGAAAGAGTTCACAAAAACTGGTCACAGAAAAATGCTTTTATCCTACTTGTTCCTATTTGTTAGAAATACATTTCTTAAAGTCCCTATTTGCAATAGAAAAGTCCCTTGATGTCTCTTCTTCTTTAGGTTCTTAAAAAATGGTCTGTCTGTTAATACATCCTTTCTTTTATACGAGTGCTCAAAAAAGACAGAAAGAGGAAACAAATGTGTGACACTGTATCGGTATCGCTCTAAAGGTATGATTTCAATTTCCTACTCACTCATTTTCTGTTAATAATAGGCACTTCATATATAGTGATTCATCAGACGACTGTGACTTGAGAAGATACACCGTTCTTTTCTCTCATACATACAAAACAAAAGCCAGCAGAAAAACCCTTTGTGCAGCTCAAAGAGAAATCAATCCAAAATGCTCAGCCAAATGTCTACTCACTTGAAGCTGGCTTGGTGTATAGCAAGACACATATAAGATCTGGTAGGTTAACCGGAGGGGAAGGAAAATACCTCTGTAATGCGAGAGTTAAAGGGAACAACTCCACACCGGGACTCCTCTACCTACGCATTTCAGACACGTGTGTGTCCTTCTTCAGGGTAATACAGGTGAGTAAAACTATTAGTCCTTTTAAATCAACGGTGTGTGATCATTTCCTGTTTCAATCAAATCCCGTGAAAAATGTATATCATGAATTTAAATTATTTAGGTCATACATATAAGTGGTCCTTAGTCCATGTAAAGAATAAAATTCCCCGGGTCATACAAAGAGGACTTACATAAATGGAAAATACAATTTTTTTTAAAAAACAAATGCATAATACGTTCTTTAAATTATAGTCACTTATGTCAAGCGAACCGTGTAAGGAAAGATTCCCCCTACCCTACTCAATTAGGCTCAAATATAATTGTTGCTAATGGAGACAGAACTGCAAAAATAAAATATAAAAACGGTTCACTAATTAAACCTTGTAAAGTGTTACTTCCCATGATCGATGGAGCTCCAATGTTTTTCAGAATACCATCTATAGATGTGTGCGTTGCTAATGGTAACTGTGTTCACTAAATACTAAATACAAACAAAACTGTATCAGATACTATTCAATTAGGTTCCAATGTTTCTCCAAATGCCATCCATAAATGAAAAAATAACAGAACTGCAAAATACATTGTCTGGTTATAATCGCTAATTTCCAATAGACTTTATGCTATTCCGTTTTCATCCAAGAAATTATGCGGCTGCAACCAAAACCTTATTACTCCTCCTTATGCGGTTTCTAAATACCCATAAGGTTAATTCAATAAAATCCTAGAGACAAGACTTCCAAAAAATGTCAGTAAATTGTAAATATACAGAGCTAATATTCTATATGTATCAGTTGTCTTCCATAGTGAATAAATACAACCCACCCCAATGTTAGCTAAAGAGAGTTTGGTTCTCATATATATGTGTGTTACTGGTAGTGACCAACTAAAGCCCTACATTTGCTTTGTCGAATGAATGTGAATTCCCATATCGATATATGACATTCGTGTATAAAAATCTTCCAATCAAAAAATCGTTTTGAAATGAGACATGAGTGAATATTGTTAAGGGTGAAGGAAACTTCAATAGTAAAAACCTATCTCCCATCAGAAATCTTTCTTGCAATCACAATGTGTTACATAATATAATCTGTGTTGTAAAACCAGTATGGTCCTTCCCAAATAATGTGCATCCGTGATGAGAAGTACTGTATATGTCCTATCCCTGCTCAGTAAAGCTGAGACAGGAGGACCTAATTAAATGTGTTCCCATTCAAAGTGAAAAAAAGAATGTAAGTGCTCACTCCAGTATGTTAGGAGAACCACAAGGAGATTGAGGGAACGCTGGAGTGAGCACTTGCGGAATATTAAAAAGGGAGATGTTAAACATCCCCTATCGAATGTCTCCATTAGCAACATTTATATTTGAGCCTAATTGAGTAGGGGGAATAACAGCTTTCCTTACACGGTTTGCTTGACATAAGTGATTATAATTTAAAGAACGTATTATGCATTTGTTTTTTAAAAAAAATTGTATTTTCCATTTATGTAAGTCCTCTTTGTATGACCCGGGGAATTTTATTCTTTACATGGACTAAGGACCACTTATATGTATGACCTAAATAATTAAAATTCATGATATACATTTTCACGGGATTTGATTGAAACAGGAAATGATCACACACCGTTGATTTAAAAGGACCAATAGTTTTACTCACCTGTATTACCCTGAAGAAGGACACACACGTGTCTGAAACGCGTAGGTAGAGGAGTCCCGGTGTGGAGTTGTTCCCTTTAACTCTCGTCTTACAGAGGTATTTTCCTTCCCCTCCGGTTAACCTACCAGATTGTTAGGGCCCTTTTTACTCTCTGGTTTGGTCCGTGAGGTTCATATTCCATCTAGAAGGACAGTTCACTCGGTCATACGAGGTAGGGGGTCTCCCCCGGGTATAGTATTTTTATTGGTTGAATTAAAAAAAAAAATTTTTTATTCATTTTTATTGTCAATGTTGAATAAATAAGCAAATAATTTCCACGAGACCGGACTGGAAGAAATCTTAATTATATGCATGAAAACAAGAAATCATCATGTGAGTAGGTTATCAGTGGAATTTGCTCAGTATCTATTTAGTTAAAAAACTGCTTCACGAGGTTGTCCTTCTTTATTTTCCCTCCCCTTGGAACGGACCATCGGTTGGGCATCCCGGAAGGACAACAGCGACCACACGGATAACATACAAGGATCTTATATGTGTCTTGCTATACACCAAGCCAGCTTCAAGTGAGTAGACATTTGGCTGAGCATTTTGGATTGATTTCTCTTTGAGCTGCACAAAGGGTTTTTCTGCTGGCTTTTGTTTTGTATGTATGAGAGAAAAGAACGGTGTATCTTCTCAAGTCACAGTCGTCTGATGAATCACTATATATGAAGTGCCTATTATTAACAGAAAATGAGTGAGTAGGAAATTGAAATCATACCTTTAGAGCGATACCGATACAGTGTCACACATTTGTTTCCTCTTTCTGTCTTTTTTGAGCACTCGTATAAAAGAAAGGATGTATTAACAGACAGACCATTTTTTAAGAACCTAAAGAAGAAGAGACATCAAGGGACTTTTCTATTGCAAATAGGGACTTTAAGAAATGTATTTCTAACAAATAGGAACAAGTAGGATAAAAGCATTTTTCTGTGACCAGTTTTTGTGAACTCTTTCTGTGTACTTCGTTTGGGAAGACTTTATTGTCGCTTTGCCTCCAGCGCGGAATTTACCACACTGTCTATTCAAATTGTAAAGAGAAGAAATTCATCCATGGAGGAGGGTAAAAGACAAGCAAAGAGGAGATAAATGTTAAGCCCCTACTGACTATCACTCTGTAAGGATGGCTCCCCAGCCTATTGGATTTGCAACCATTAATGTGGCATCCTTTCTTTCTGAGCATGCTTGTTATATGGCGTATAATTTTTTCAACTCGCTTGCAGTTGATTTTTTGTTTTTGCAGGAGACTAGGGTCGAGACTCTTGCGTCCCTTCACAAATGCAAACAGGGTTGGAGGCGAGGTCACTCCTATTGGTCTCTTGCAGCCGAGCCATACAGTGGGTTGGCGGTCCTTTTGACCGGAATGGTAACTGTCCAACGAGTAATGTGATAGAATTGGACGTAGGTAGGTGTATGGTGATTGATGTCAACATGAGGGGGCATGACCTGAGGCTCATAAATATATATGGTTCACAGCAATTGGGATAGGAAATACCTCTTCATGAAGATAAAGCCCTTCCTTTTTACAGCCAAGGAGGTAGTCTTTGGGGGTAATTTTAACATGATCACCAGGCCCAAAGACAGGGGGGGGGCTCAAAGACTATGTTTGGCAATGACATACATTTTCTAGTTAGTATGGTTAGACAGGCTGGTCTCGTGGATGTACACGTTCGTCATTCACCGGACCACACAGGCTTCATCTATTATAGAGGTAGATGTAGGTCTAGGATAGATAGGTTTTTTGTTAAGGAGAGCTATGCAACCTTAGCACCTGTGTTGAGGGCAGTAGAGTTTTCCGACCATGTTTGTCTTTGCGCGGCCTTGTGTGCTTCGGAAACCCCTCAGAAAGGACGGGGTCTTTGGCGTCTTAATTCTCAGCTCCTAGAGGAGGAGGAGGTAAGACATTCCTTCAGGAAATTCTTTGAAACCCAGGAGACACTTTTGGGTCTAGTTTCCGTAGGTGTGAGTGGTGGGAAGAGTGCAAGAAGTGCACTCAGAAGTTTTTCCGCCGCCTTGTAGCCGCAAGGAACTGGAGAAATAACAGTGCTTACCAGTCCTTGAGAAGGAAGCTAGATTTCCTGATCTCTGAGCAGGGCGATTGTGGGGAAATCTCCCGGGTGAAGGCTCAGCTGAGAGAGTGTCAGTACGATCGTTATGCCTCTTTGATTCTGTAAAGGGACTATGGTAAATAACACTCGCCAGACCCTTTCCAGAGTTGTAAGAGGGTGGTTGTCCGCAAGGAGGTTGGTGGACACACAGGGGGTCCTGCAGGAGTTCCGAATGGGAATCCTGAGCGTCATCAGCTCTTTCTACTCTAGCCTCCTCTCTGAACAGCCACTTACCTTCTCAGACATCCTGGCCCCTCGCCTCATGGAGGTGTTTAATGAGAGCCTGGGTGAGGGTTTGCTCCCTCCCTCCATGAGGACGTCTGCCCTTGTATTGTTGTCTAAGGAAAAAGACCCATCCAGAATTGAGAATTGGCGCCCCATTGCTTTTCGCAATGTGGATAAAGATTCTGGCAAAAGTACTTTTTAACAGACTTCTGGCGGTTACAGAGCTGTTACTGTCCCCTTCTCAGCACTGCACTGTGAAGGGTCATAGCACCTTTAGTGCTGTCCTAGGCATCCGGGAGGCCATGGAACGGTGTCGCGCTGAGAAGCTGGGCAAATATTTGCTAGCGCTGGATCAGTCTAAGGCCTTTGATCAGGTAAATCACAAGTACCTCTTGGCCCTCCTTAAGCGGTATGGTCTTCCAGAGCGGCTGGTCAATTGGATTGAAGTGATTTATAGAATGGCGGAGAGCTTCCATCTTGTTAATGGTTGGATAGGTCCCACCTTCACAGTTTATTTGGGAGTCAGGCGAGGGTGTCCCCTTAGTCCCCTCTTATATGTGTTCGTCATAGATCCCTTCGTGAGAAGGGTTAAAGGCAGCACTTTGAGTAAGGTACACCTGAGCCTGGAGATACCATTGAAAGTGGTGGCTTACGTGGATGATGTTACCCTCTTCCTGTCTGATGTGGCAGAGGCGAGACAGGTAGATATCCGCACATACTCTGAAGCTTCATGCTCCTTTGTCAACCAGGAGAAGAGTGAAGTTTTCTTGATGGGGGAGGAAGGCAATCAGTTTGCCTTTCCGGATGCATTCCCCCAGGCCAGCACCAAGATAAAAGTGTTAGGTATTAAATTTGGTCGCATGATTGTGCCCTTCAAAATTGGGAAGAAAGGCTGGGAGAAGCTTCCGCTAAGGTTGAGAGCTGGAAGAGATGGCGGCTGTCTCTTCGGGAAAGAGTAGACCTGATCAAAACTTACATGCTTCCAGTCTTCTTGTACGTTAGCTATCTGTACATTTTGCCAGAATCTTTATGGGCTAAGGTGAATGCTATTTTCTTCCAGATGCTCTGGGGGAATAAACTGTCAAGAGGGTTGTGACCTACAGACCGAGGAGGGAAGGAGGCTTGGGGATGGTAAACCCAGTGTCCTTCTTTATAACCACTTTTCTTTCACTTCACCTAAAAAGTCTCTTCTTGGAGGCTCCTCCTCGGTAGTAGAGGGTTTGTCCCTTCCTCTAGGACTGGATGAGCAGAGGGGCGTTTTAAAGCTTTAGAGTGTCACATGGGTACCTTCCGGCCTACGTCTCGTTGAGTTTGAGAGTGACCAGGAGATGGCATCTGGAAGCGGGAGAGGTCAAAAGCTCCTCTAGAAGGGAGATGGAGAGGAGAGTTTTGTGGTCTCACTTCTGGGAGCCCCTGTCACTGAAGGAATGCCCGGGAAATGTCTGTTCGGAGGGTATAGCTCTTGTCACTGATCAGAGGATACCCCCGAAGCTGAGGGACATTGCCTGGCTCTCCTTCCATGGGAAGCTTTATATTAGGAGGAATTTGAAGTACAGGGGTGCCAATGATCGTGGCTGCCCATGTGAGGAGTGTCCAGGGGAGGTGGAGAGGATGGATCATTTCTTGCTTCAGTGTCCCTTTAACATAGAAGTTTATCATAGAGTTTTGCGTGCCTTAGGTCTCCCGTGCCTTTCGGGTCTGTGTTACCCTGAGTGAGTTTACGTGGCACACAAGAGGTGGAGGAAGTTTGATTCAGTCACTCTTTTCTTAGTTAGTGTTAGATATTACACGTGGAATGCACGGTGCCAGTTATCCATTCAACAAAAAGTCCTCCCTGTCGAGGTGGTTGTGGATGATATCTTGCACGATGTGGGTAAAAGTTGGGATATGGAGAAACGGAGGATGGATGCCTTCAGGTGGGCCAGGCTCTGGCGTCACCTGAAACCCCCTTAGTGGGTGGTTGAATTCGGATGTTGATCCATCTGTGGCCTATTCTTTTCTTTCCACTCCTCTTTAGATTTTGCTGCAAAGTTAAGTTTTTAGTGAAGTGGCTTACATACAGTTAGAAAGCCCTCATTTATCTCCTGTTTGCTTGCAGGGGTTTGGGGTATTGTATTTGTTGACAAAGTGTGAAGTGTTCTTCATGCAAACATTGTTTTATAATAGATAATTTGCATTTATTTATGGACTATAATAACTTCTATGAAGTTGTGGACTGTTCTCTATGAGAAAATGATCTTGCCTTCTGTGAAGTGTTCCTTTTATGCTTAACTGCATGGAGATTATGCTATATTTCTGTTTTTGTATTGTTCAGTGTATGTTGCAAGTTTATCAATAAAAACATTACCAGTACAGGAGGGAGAGGGGATATGATAGAAGGGATATAACCAGTACTGGAGGGAGAGGGGGATATGATAGAAGGGGTATAACCAGTACAGGAGGGAGAGGGGGATATGATAGAAGGGATATAACCAGTACAGGAGGGAGAGGGGGATATGATAGAAGGGATATAACCAGTACAGGAGGGGGCCCTAACAATATTAGGGATGCTAAGCGTTAACAATGGATGGGGCTTTATAACGCAATTTCCGTAATCAAGTCTCACCCTTCCCTAGTAACAGTATGAAGGAAATAAGTATGCGCGGATTCGCAAAACTACGCACCTAAGTGGCAAGTGCGCTCCCATAACACTCCCCTCTTCTTACGGATCTTTGCTGACTTCCGCCTCTGTAGGGCGACCTTAACTCTCCGTGCATTTGATTGTGCGGATTTTGCTAAAGCAAGTGCGTACTTTGTAAACACCGCCCATACTGCACTATTTACATGCCTGCCCCCGCCCACTTTTCTTAACTTCCTACTTACGGAGCACGGGCACACCCATTCTTACGGATCTCATTGCGTAACGTGTTAAATCTGGATGGCGAATGCGTAATTCGCAAAAAATTGGCAAGATACGCACATGGCCTGCGTATATTTATGTACGTTATTAAGTGTGAATCCAGTCCTATGTTAGGAGGTATGTTGCCATTGAGTTTAGCTGCAGTTTATCAACAGAAGCTTACCAAGCACCTGCAGTGCTGGAACACTTGTGGAGTACAATTGGCACCGGGGTGGGGGATGGGTTATAAAATGAAAGAGAAATATATTAATGTTGTACAACTTTTTGCCTAAATTCTTTACACATTGCTTGACATTCCAGAAGGGAAATTATTCCCAGATTCTAACTTTCTATACTGGACCCATATTTGTCAAAAAGGTCAAACAACCAAGCTGGACAGGGAAGGTTCCTGGGGTCAGATTTACTAAGCTTCGGGAAAGGAAAATTGGAGATGTTGAGCACAGCAATCAATCAGATTGTAGCTGACATTTTTCTAGTAGTATTTCTACAGGGGCCTGGTACCTGATCAGTCTTAGGCTGACTCTTTCCTGGCGATTGGGTCTCCTACCTGCTTTCAGTGCTGACCCTGTTCTCTCTGTAGACTGGTCCTTTGGCTGTCTGCTCTGTGCATCTATGCTGCCATCAGGGAGGGATAGCCAGGATTACTGGGTCCCAAGCCAGGTGTTAATGTAGGTCAGTGGGGCTCCTCCCCCATGTGAGGTCATCAATGAGGTCACATAGGGGGTGGGGCCCCGCAGGTGTGTCCCGGGCCACACAACTTCTGATGGCGGCCCTGCTCCTGACTGGCTACAATCTGCATAGGAACCTTGGGCCAGATCCAGAACAACGCTTGTGAGCGAATTTACACGTGGCGGAGACGTAAAATCACCTTTTGGTAAGTACTGCGCATGCGCACCATAGAAAATACGCTCCGTAGCGAAGCGTATTTGTGAACGTATCGGCCATTCACGTATGTGTCATGTAAATACTTACGTGTGGGCGTGCCAATTTTACGTGAGTCCAAAATACGTCTGAAATACGTTAAGAAGGCGGGGGGTTTGTATTTAAAGTGTACAGTATGGGCGTGCTTAGCTGCGTAAATACGTGTTGCCCATACATACGTGTGCGGATCACGGTTACGTTCCCAAAAGTTAAGGTAGGGTTTGGAAAGCGTATTTTGAAAAAATATGTACGTTCAAGGGGTGTTACTAGGGGAGTGTATAGGATTTACGCACACGAAAATACGCTACGCAAATAAACGTACGGCAAACGTAGTTCTGGATCTACCCCCTTGTCCTCTCGTGTTTATTCCTCCGTTCCACCTGGAGCCAGTACCTCTGTAACCCTCACGGATGAATAAACCCACTCTGCCAGAGCATTATGTGCTGGAACAAGTCAAACCTTATGAGACAGGTGGCTGCAATAGGTGAAGGACTCTGGTAAGGGGTTATTACCCCAGGGGGATTCTACCTCTCTACCAGTGTATTATGTAAGCTATATAGTCAGTTTTGTGACATTCATACATTCAACAATAGGTCGACAGGGTGTAAATATCTATGAAAAATGTACTCAACAGGGTTAATTTAGTGATAAAACTACAATATTATTATACCGAAATTTGTGTTGTTAATATAAATAGCCCAACATAAACACTAAACCCTCCCCTCCCCTCACCACAATCTAACCCTACCCTACCCACACCGCAACCTTACCATAACCTTCTCCTTTCCACAGCCTGATTCTAACATACCCTTAACCTACTCTCTACCACAGCTTAACCCTAACCCTAACATTAAAATGAACATTAAGTATAATATTATCCATGTCGCGCACCGAGTCCGATGCCGTCTATCAGGTGATCGCTGATTTGCGGATCCAGCGTCATAGCAATGTTGTGAAGCAATCCACATATCCATAGCAACCATATTATCATTATTCTTTATTTATATAGCAACAGCAGGTTCTGCAGTGTGACCAGGCAATGTCATACAACCCATCTGATACATGCGGACACAGTGATGTAGTCTGGACTCTGCAATAACAATCTTGCATATGTTTAAGAATATTTTCTAACTAAAAAATGAGTCACTTTAGGGGTAGCAGTAATTTCATAATAATCTTACATGAATTATCAAATTGAGAGCTAATGGGGTACCATTTTTTCATTGCTCTATTTCCCTGGCTATCCGAGCGCTATGTATACATTGTATAGTATGTGGCCAGCTTTACAGAGTATTAGTGGACCAGATGTAGACCTCTGCGAGTTGCCTCTCCCACTCGTGCATAATTACGCACCTAGGCCCCTTCCTACCTTAACATTTACCTACCATCCCTACGTAAAAGGGGACGGTGCATAAATGCGGATTGTGCATAAACGCTTCTGTTTCCAGCTCTCTCCTGCGTTGCTGGCATATTCCCTACCAAGACGGATCTGAATCCAGAATTCTTTCCTGGTATGTCCAGGTAATGCGGCACTCGCACACAGCTCCAAAAGGGGGCACTTTGCGATTGCTATGTGTAAGTTAGGACAAATATTTGGTAGTTTGGAAAAACTCAGCAGCATTTCCTAGGAACAGCAACATATTGATCCCAACAGGGTTATTACACCAATAGAATAGAATTACTATTATTATTTTATTAACGTTTATTTATAAAGCGCCACATGGTGTCCACAACGCCATACGGAGGCAATAAGAAAGCCAATAGTTACATATACAATACAACAATAAAATCATAGAATAAGGAATACAATACAAGTACAATGCAAAAAAATAAAATACAGTACAAAAATAGCAGAACAATATGTATGGAGAGTAAAGATGCTGGATATGTGTGTAGGAGCAGATGAATAAGGAGAGTGATAATATGTATGGAGAGTAAAGATGCTGGATATGTGTGTAGAAGCAGGTGAATCATGAGAGATAATATGTATGGAGAGTAAAGATGCTGGATATGTGTGTATGTGCAGATGAATAAGGAGAGAGATAGACAGTAGAGAGTAGGGAAAAATTAATGAGGACAAGGTAGAGGGGTGATGACAGGTGGGAGGAGGACCCTGCTCATAAGAGCTACCATGCTAAGTGGGAGAGGGTGAACAAATAGGAGACACATGGATGAAGATGAAGAGAGCAGGTAAGCGGGTAACCCATAAAATGGCTTCTTTCACAGTGTCAGTGACTTTTACTTTGTAGCCTAAAATAATATGACACCATCAGCTTGCCTATCAATCATCCTTTATTAGTTAGTAATTGTTTCCCCAGTCTTCAGGGGTTGTTACTTTACACAAAAGCTCTTAATCGCTGAAATTACTAGTAAAGGTGTCAAAACCTCTCCCAGATTGTTTTTCCCCATTGAGTGTGAATTTCATTGAATCTCTCTTCTAGAACGATGGCATCAATGGACACAGCGATGATTTGTGACAGCGTGCCGTATTGACTGCAAATATGGTTTACTCTCCTGAACCTCTTTTACAATTTCACCATTAATGAGGCTCATTCTGACTCAATGAAAGAAAACGACTCGCTCTTCCAACTGATTAGTGAAGCGTCATTAGCAGCCTGAAAACTGTGTTCTGTTGCTTTTGCTTTAATTAGTGTTTATGAACAGAAAATATCATTTTTTCCGACAGATAACATGACTCGAAGTGCATTGAATTTTGCAATGTTGTAATTGTTAATCATGCTGAGACATGTCATGTATACTACTGATATTGGGATATTTATTGATCAAACCAAATGTATTGATCAAATCCTGTTGAAGGTTGTTTGGATGACCCATCATGACTTTCAAAACAGTGAGAAAAAATATCATAGCATTTAATCATGTTGCATTCAATCCTGACCTAACAGCGTCTGGCGATTTACGCACGCAGCCTGCGACTCTGAAAAAATGCAGTGCGCAATACTGAACATGCTGATCTTGAGTTCTGTATATTCAGCATTCTATACATGGGGCGTGTCGACACTGTACAGTACAACTGAGCAAAGACATTTTGGGCGGAGTCATTTCAATTCTATAGTATAGGCACTTCCGTGTGATGGAGCAGCCTGCACGCACAGAGTTGTTAAGGAAAGGCAGGGGTGTATCATGCGCCTCCAGCTCCTCCCCCCCCAGTACTCCCACCTTGTGCCTCCAGCCTCCCCCAGTACTCCCATCATGT
>WWET01008460.1:0-11688 GCA_011038615.1 Limnodynastes dumerilii | reverse complement strand
AAAAAGAATAACACAAATAATTGTATTCGACTATTTAACTTTTTATTCCTTAACTGAGAGATCTAACCTAAAATGGTAAATTAGTCGAACTGTGATGAATGGCTTAACTTCAGAATTAACTGAAAGGATTGATAGGATCTGCAATAAAAAAAAATTGCATACATTACATAAACAAATATTGGAATATGATGAAAGCAAAATTCTTTACGAGCCAAGTGTTGAATAAAAATGTCTGATTATAAGGATGACTTCACTCAAAGAATAGAGCTCAGTTGAATAAATATTCAATAACACTGGCTGATATTATCATCCTATTTGGTCAAAGGGTTATCCGGTTCACAGGTTTAATAAATAAAAGATATAAATAAAGAACAATCTTATCAAATTTGACTCATTCTTATAGAAACAATATTTTAAATCACAAAAGTTAATAGGGAGATTTTAGAAATGAAATAAAATAAATTAAATATAAAAATATATTTAATCAATAAAATGTTTTCAAAATATTGATTAAATTGTTCATGTATTTTAATGTTTTAAGGATTGGTACAATAAGACTTAATTAGGAATATGTTTTTTCTTTTGCTTGTATTTTCTTAATTAAAAATGATTAAATGATTTTAATAAACAATACTGGCACAGATAAGAGACGTTAGAAAAAGAAAATATATTAATAACTATATTCCGATCTAATAATATAATAAAGAAAGTTGCTAAATTAAAAAAAAACATCAAGGTCAATTTGGAAACTATTAGGCATAGTAAATATATATATATATAAACTTGTGTAGAGTTGTATGAACACAGCAAGTTTTAGTGAATGTTTTTAGCACTGTGCATGCCCATAAAATGTGTGCAATTGTTGACACTTATTGTGTTTGGTGTTGCAATATTCGCTAATGAACTTAATCACATACTTCAGGATGATGCAGCTCAGTGGGGGGTCAGTAGGACACAGAAACTCCAGTAGCATTAAAAGAAGATAGAATGGAGAAAGGGTGGACAGAAGAGAGCGGAGAAGAGAAGAGAAGAAATGAGAAGAGTAAAGAGAAGAGAAAAGATTATAGAGAAGAGAAGAGAAGAAAGAAGAAAAGAAACGAGACAAGACAGAGAGGATGAAGAGTGGAAGGAGGGACAGGATAAGAGCCAAGAGTAGATAATAGAGCAGAGGAAGAGTGGACAGGACATGGCAGAAAAAGAGCAGATGGAGGGACAAGATAGGAGAAAAGAGAAGAAAAGCATATAAGACAGAGTGGAGGAAGACCGGACAGAAGGAAAGGAGAGAAGAAATGAGGACAGAGCAGAGGAAGAGTGAACAGGGAATGGCAGAAAAAAAGCCGATGGAGGGACAGGATGGGAGAGAAGAGAAGAGAAGAGAAGCAGACAAGACAGAGCGGAGGAAGACTGGACAGAAGGAAAGGAGAGAAGAGATGAGGACAGAGCAGAGGAAGAGAGGACAGTACACATCAGAAGAGCGGAAGGAGGGACAAGAGGAGAGGGAAGAGCAGAAGAGGACAGGAGAGAAGAGGTGAGGACAGAGCAGAGGAAGAGTGAACAGAACATGGCAGAAGAAGAGTGGATGGAGCGACAGGATGGGACAGAAGAGAATAAGACAAGACAGAGCGGAGGCAGACTGTACAGAAGGACAGGAAAGAAGAGAAGAGATGAGGACAGAGCAGAGGAAGAGAAGACAGGTCACATCAGATGAGCGGAAGGAGGGACACGAAGAGAAGAAATGAGAAGAGAAAAGAGAGGAGAAGAGATACAGACAAAACAGAGAGGATGAAGAGTGGAAAGAGGTTCAGGATAAGAGACAAGAGAAGATAATCAAGCAGAGGAAGAGTGAACAGGACATGGCAGGAGAAGAGCGGATGGAGGGACAGGTTGGGAGAAAAGAGAAGAGAAGCAAACAAGACAGAGCGGAGGAAGACAGGGCAGAAGGACAGGAGAGAGGAGAGAAGAAGAAGAGAGAGCAGAGGAAGATTGGACAGAACAGTGCAGAAGAAGAGTCAACGGAGGGACAGGACAGGAGAGAATAGACGAGGACAGAGCAGAGGAAGATAGGATAGGACACTGCAGAAGAAGAAGAGCAGAAGGGGGGACAGGATAGGAGAAAGGAGGATAGAGCAGAGGAGAGCACAGAAGAGAAGAGCAGAGGGAGTGGTCAGGGCAGTATGGATGAGACAGACAGAGGAGAGCATGGAGGAGAGACACAGGAGCAAGAGGTACAAGGGAAGGAACAAGTTTAGTTTTTTTAATGAATGTAGATTTTTATGAAGGAGTCCCATGCCAGACATACAGCTTCCCCTGCCAACATAATATCTTAACACCTTTTATATTGATCAATGATACGACTAATCTTAATATTGGGAAAGTGATAGCATCCAATAAACCAGGGGTCCTATCATGCATTGCCATGTATAAGCTATACCTGTGCCCAGAGCCATCTCTAGACCTAGTGGAGCCAAGGAAAGTCATTCATTTGCATCCCATTGTACAGTATGTGTCGAATAATCCACTACTACCCTTGCATGTGTGCCCAGCCATCCACTTCTGCCACTTTCCTGAATGCCCAGCCATCCATTTCCATCCCTTGCATGTGCCCAGCCATCCATTTCCATCCCTTGCATGTGTGCCCAGCCATCCATTTCTGTCCCTTGCATGTGTGCCCAGTCATCCACTTCCACCACTTGCATGTGTGCCCAGTCATCCACTTCCACCACTTGCATGTGTGCCCAGAGATCCATTTCCGTCCCTAGCATATGTGTCCAGCCATCCACTTTGGCTACTTGCATTTTTGCCGAGACATACACTTCTGCCCTTTGCATGTGTGCCCAGCCATCCACTTCTGCCCCTTGCATGTGTGCCCAGCCATCCACTTCTGCCCCTTGCATTTGTGCCGAGACATACACTTCTGCCCCTTGCATGTGTTCCACCCTCTATTCCTGCCCCTTGGATGTATTTCCAGCCTTCATTCCTGCCCCTTGTATGGGTATCCACCCTCTATTTCTGCCCCTTGCACTTGTTTTCCACCTCTATTTCTGCCCCTTGTACTTGTTTTCCACCTCTATTTCTGCCCCTTGCACTTGTTTTCCACCTCTATTTCTGCCCCTTGCTCTTGTTTTCCACCTCTATTTCTGCCCCTTGCACTTGTTTCCACGCTCTATTTCTGCCCCTTGCACTTTTTTTCCACCCTCTATTTCTGCCCCTTGTATGGGTATCCACCCTCTATTTCTGCCCCTTGCACTT
This sequence comes from Limnodynastes dumerilii, assembly GCA_011038615.1. Lineage (NCBI taxonomy): Eukaryota > Metazoa > Chordata > Amphibia > Anura > Limnodynastidae > Limnodynastes > Limnodynastes dumerilii. Next base: position 8,439 of record WWET01008460.1, on the reverse strand, counting down.
GTTTTCCACCTCTATTTCTGCCCCTTGTACTTGTTTTCCACCTCTATTTATGCCCCTTGTACTTGTTTTCCACCCTCTATTTCTGCCCCTTGCACTTGTTTTCCACCTCTATTTCTGCCCCTTGTCCTTGTTTTTCACCCTCTATTTCTGCCCCTTGTACTTGTTTCCACGCTCTATTTCTGCCCCTTGTACTTGTTTTACACCCTCTATTTCTGCCCCTTGTACTTGTTTTACACCCTCTATTTCTGCCCCTTGTACTTGTTTCCACCTCTATTTCTGCCCCTTCTATATCCACATCTTTTCTCTTTTATAACCTTTGCTGTCTTCTTCCCTCTCTTTCCTTCCTCCGCGGTGGTCTCAGCCTGACACGGCCGGCGTCTATGTTAGTCAGCCTAACACGGCCGGCATCAATGTTTGTCAGCCTGACACGGCCGGCGTCTATGTTAGTCACGGCCTATGTGACTGTGCTGCAGGAGCATGTTGGGAATTGTAGTTTAATAGTTGTTTATATTATGCGCACTTGCAGCAATGTAATTTGTTGCTATTTCCAAGACCACAATATTAAACTTCAGTACACAAACTTGAGGAGTGCAGAGATGAAAAGAAGCTCTGCCCAATGACAGGGGGACTGACAGAAAGATCAATGTAATCATCTCATCTGGAGTCCACAGGGGCGTCATGATGGGATCTCCTGCACAGCTCGATAGCAGGTTACACAATGTGATTTATTCACCCAGGACCTTCATATAGATTAAAATGACTGCAGTCACTTCAGCTTCCTATGTGACTGCAAATTGTCACACAACACAGTATTATCGCAATCTGGCAGAACGTTTATGGGTTTTTAATACTGAATGTGTATCAGTTTTTATATGTAAAAAGCTAAAAGGATTAATTGGCTCTGAATACACAAAATGGAAGTTGCTCAGATCAATTAATAGGTTAATGCAAACAGGTGCATGAAAGGTCGGGGGGGGAGGGGGGTAATCTACTAGCAACAGAAACACAGGAAAGGAAATGTCCCAGCAACACTGCCAATACCCAGTAACACACTATACCTGGATAGAGAATGTCCAGCAACACTGCCATTACCAGTAACACAATATACCATTCTATCTGTAACACACACACAGGATAGAGAATGTCCAGCAACACACTATACCATTCTATCTGTAACACACACACACAGGATAGAGAATGTCCAGCAACACTACCATTACCAGTAACACACTATACCATTATATCTGTATCATACACACAGGATAGAGAATGTCCAGCAACACTGCCATCACCAGTAACACACTATACCATTCTATCGGTAACATACACACAGGATAGAGAATATCCAGCAACACTACCATTACCAGTAACACACTATACCATTCTATCGGTAACATACACACAGGATAGAGAATGACCAGCAACACTGCCATTACCAGTAACACACCATACCATTCTATCTGTAACATACACAAAGGATAGAGAATGTCCAGCAACACTGCCATTACCAGTAACACACTATAAAGACCGCGTATACGCAATCTACGTTGCAAAAAGTAACGTAGATAGCGTAACGAAATTACTACGCATGTGCTGTAGTTCATATCGGTAAACTCCGGCTGCCAGACATGCTAGCACCGGTCCTGTTTACGATTCACCTTTTAGCATAACTGGAGAAGTCTGGTATATGGCATGAAATCCCAGAGCATAGTGGGCCCACCAGCTGGGGAAAGGTAATAGAGAGACTACAAAAAGTAATAATGGTCTGTTTACTCAGCATTCAGCTGTAATTGTGATTCCTGCAGAGATTAATGAATGGGATTGATGTCACCAATTCATTAATCTCTCCAGGAGCGGGACAGACAGCAGGTAAGTCATTCAGTGTCTCTTGATCTCTCTGCATGCATTTGCTGACGATTTACAGTAAAGGCCCAAATTGGTCATTGCCTTAAAAAAAAACACTATTTATTTATATAAACAGTAATATTTACATTGTCATTTTATTTAAGATCATCAACAACAACAACCATGGAGTGCAAAGCTGAATGTGGACACATCTGTATATATAATCTTAATAAATGAAAGTAATTATGTGTGTGCTCATTTGCTAATTGCATACTGTACATTAATATCACATATTAAACAAATATAACACAACTATCTACTACTAATGAAAGTCAACAGCTTAAAAAACAATCCAGTTGTTGAATTTATAAATGAGTAATATATTCTACCAAGGGCTGGGGAATTCTTCATATCCGGCTATGTTATTGGTAACAACTGCAGAGTCATTAATGGGTAAATTAGCTTTGCATAGGCAATTTATGTAATTTCTCAATATCTGCTCGCTGGTGTTCTGAGGGAATAAGTCTCAGCACTAAAAGCAAGTTGCCGATAGTATCACATTACAGTAATGTTTCCAGCACTCAGGCTGACTGTGCTCCAAAAATAGTTTCATCATTGTTACTTCTCTTGTATCACTGAAAGGGAATCCCTTAGAGCTTGTTAATCAAAGCTGATTATATGAAATCAGGGGTTGAGCAAAATATATGGAATAGGCAGTTTCTCAGCTAAATACATATTTCACTGGATGGTGATATCCTAGAGGGGACATGTCTTCTTATATCAGCCAGAGGAGGCTTGAGATATCAGTCAGTTGAAGTGTGTCATATCATCCAGAGGAGGCGTTGCATATCAGCCAGAGAAGGTGTGTTTTATATCAGCCAGAGGAAGTGTGTCATATATCAGCCAGAGGAGGCGTGTCTTGTGATCAGCCAGAAGAGGTGTGTCTTATATCAGTCAGAGGAGGTGTGTCGTATATCAGCCAGAGGAGGCGTGTCTTGTGATCAGCCAGAAGAGGTGTGTCTTATATCAGCCAGAAGAGGCGTGTCTTATATCAGCTAGAGGAGGTGTGTCTTATATCAGCCAGAAGAGGTGTTTCTCATGATCTGCCAAGCTTGACACCTCGCATTTCTCCTTGCTGTCTGTGCTTTCTTCACTTTATTGTATTTTTGTGATATTTTTATATTTATATTGTATTTTAATATGTACTATGCTGTCCATCCCTGTCCTGTATATCTGTATTGTATTTTGTTGTTGTATTTTGTACGGTGCTGTGGACACCTTGTGGCCTATAAATAAACAATAATAATAATAATAATAAAGTGTGGGTCTGAAGTACAAATGGCCCTTTTTCGAAAGAGCCGTCTCATACTTCAGAATGGCGAAAGTTTTGCTTCTGCCTCGAAGACTACGGTGCTGTGGACATCTTGTGGCCTATAAATAAACAATAATAATAATAATAATAATAATAAAGTGTGGGTCTGAAGTACAAATGGCCCTTTTTCGAAAGAGCCGTCTCATACTTCAGAATGGCGAAAGTTTTGCTTCTGCCTCGAAGACTGCATGTCGAATGGTGAGTATTTCTTCTACTTTAACCCTTTTCCAAATTCTTACCCTAGCCCTCCCCTTCTATTACACTAACCCTCCATTCCCCACAGCCAGACCCTAAGACCCCCTACCCCATAGCCTTTCCCTAAAAGTCCCCTCCCCGTAGCCTAACCCTAAGACTCCCCTCCCCGCAGCCTGACCTTAAGAGTCTCCTACCCGTAGCCTAACGCTAAGACCCCACACCCTGCAGCCTGAGCCTAGAACTGTCCCAGGTACTATCCTCCAGCGGTGCGATGGGTGCAATGAATGAATGGGTAAACATGCCTCTCTTTCAAGTGTCCTTCTAGTCTGCATGGGTCAGACTCTGATTGGGTGCCATGACTGTGTGGAAAAAGTTTAGAAATAGCAGAAAGATCGGAAGGCCCAATGTAATAGCTTCTATTGCAATGGAACGTCCCACTAAGGTGCAGACAGACATTGCTTTACATTGCTTTATGTTGTTTTACATTGCTTTACATTGCTATACGTTGCTTTACATTGCTTTATCTTGCTTTACATTGCTCTACATTGCTTTATGTTGCTTTATATTGCTTTACATTGCTCTACATTGCTTTATGTCGCTTTATATAGCTTTATGTTGCTTTTCATTGCTTTACATTGTTTCACATCACTTTACTTTACATTGCAATACGTTGCTTTATATTGCTTTACATTGCTTTACATCACTTTACTTTAGATTGCTCTACATTGCTTTACATGGTTTAACATTGCTTTACATGGCCTCACATGGCTTTACATCGTTTTACATTGCTTTATGTTGCTTTACATGGCTTTACATTGCTTTATGTTACTTTACATTGCTTTTTGTTGTTTTACATTGCTTTACATTGCTATATGTTGCTTTACATTGCTTTATGTTGCTTTACATTGCTCTACATTGCTTTATGTTGCTTTATATTGCTTTATGTTGCTTTTCATTGCTTTACATTGTTTCACATCACTTTACTTTACATTGCAATACGTTGCTTTATATTACTTTACATTGCTTTACATCACTTTACTTTACATTGCTTTACATCACTTTACTTTACATTGCTTTACATCACTTTACTTTACATTGCTTTACATCACTTTACTTTACATTGCTTTACATCACTTTACTTTACATTGCTTTACATCACTTTACTTTACATTGCTTTACATCACTTTACTTTACATTGCTTTACATCACTCTACTTTACATTGCTTTACATCACTTTACTTTACATTGCTTTACATCACTTTACTTTACATTGCTTTACATCACTTTACTTTACATTGCTTTACATCACTTTACTTTACATTGCTTTACATCACTTCACTTTAAATTGCTTTAAATTGCTTTACATCACTTTACTTTACATTGCTTTACATCACTTTACTTTACATTGCTTTACATCACTTTACTTTACATTGCTTTACATCCCTTTACTTTACATTGCTTTGCATCCCTTTACTTTACATTGCTTTGCATTACTTTACATCACTTTACTTTACATTGCTTTACATCACTTTACTTTACATTGCTTTACATCACGTTACTTTACATTGATTTACATCACTTTACTTTAGATTGCTCTACATTGCTTTACATGGTTTAACATTGTTTTCCATTGCTTTACATGGCCTCACATGGCTTTATATTGTTTTACATTGCTTTATATTGCTTTATGTTGTTTTACATTGCTATACGTTGCTGTACATTGCTTTATGTTGCTTTACATTGCTCTACATTGCTTTATGTTGCTTTATATTGCTTTACGTTACTTTACATTTCTTTACATTGTTTCACATCACTTATATTTACATTGCTTTACAATGTTTCACATCACTTTACATTGCTTTACATCACTTTACTTTACATTGCTTTACATCACTTTACTTTACATTGCTTTACATCACTTTACTTTACATTGCTTTACATTGCTTTACATCACTTTACATTGCTTTACATCACTTTACTTTACATTGCTTTACATCACTTTACTTTACATTGCTTTACACTGCTTTACATCACTTTACTTTAGATTGTTCTACATTGCTTTACATGGTTTAACATTGTTTTACATTGCTTTACATGGCCTCACATGGCTTTCCATTGTTTTACATTGCTTTATGTTGCTTTACATGGTTTTATATAGCGTTACATTGCTCTATGTTGCTTTACATTGCTTTATGTTACTTTATATTGCTTTACATCGATTTACTTTGCTTTACATTGCTATACATTGCTTTACGTTGCTCTACGTTGCTTTACATTGCTTTACATGGCTTTACAAGGCTTTACGTTGCTCTACATTGCTTTATGTTGCCTTATGTTGTTTTATGTTGCTCTATGGTTCTCTGTGCTGTATTACGTTGCTTTCCATTTCTTTCCATTGCCTTATGTTGCTTTACATTGCTATACATGGCTTTACATTGCTTTACTTTGCTATAAATTGCTTTACATTGATTTATGTTGCCTTACATTGGACCTGATTTACACTTAAAAATCTTCTTAAAATAAGAACTTAAAGTCACTCCTGGGCTAAACCATGTTGTTTGCAGTGGAGTCATATTTCATCTGTTGCAAACAGTACTAGTGTTGAGAGGTGATATTTCCCAGCCCAAGTCTAAATAACAGTGTGATAGTAAAGCTGGTCAGTATCTGTGTGCAGTAAGCAATTCAAAGATATATCCCTGCATGCAAAGTATACAATTAACTTGACTCCCCCTGAATTCAACATGGTTTAGCCCAGGTGTAACTAAGTTAATGCACTTAACAAGGTCTGGGTCCAGCCCTTAGTAAGTAAGAGGTTACTATTCTTTCTGCTTGTATAATTTATACTCAAACACACACACACACACACATTCACAAATGTGAATTGATTGCTCAATTAAGTTTACAGGTTAATAAAATGTGTAAAATGCAGGGGTAATCTGCATGTAAACAAAGTAAAGAAAATATGCAGCAACACTGCCATTAACCAGTGAACCACTGTATAATGGTATGTGGGACAACTGTGCTATGTTATATGGAGTTACAGCATCCCGATATATTTATATTTTACCCATGAGCAATACTTAATGCCAAGAGTGAACATGGGTCTAAGAAAATGGGTACTAAGGAATTAATGTACAAATAGCAGGATATTCTTCTAGCCCATACGTACGTGTGCGGATCACTGCGGTTACGTTGGAAAAAGTTAAGTTAGGGTTTGGAAAGCATATCTTGACAAAATACGTCCGTGCAAGGGGTGTGCTGAGGGGAGTGTAGAGAATTTACGTGCACGAAAATACGCTCCGCGAATAAACATACGGCAAACGTAGTTCTGGATCTACCCCATTCTTAGGTGTGAATCAGGTCCATGGTCTTTCTTTGCTTTAAATTGCTTTATATGCTATATATTGCTTTGCATTGCTCTATGTTGCTTTAGATGGCTTTACATTGCTATACATTGATTTACCTTGCTCTATGTTGCTTTACATTGCTTTATTTTGCTTTACGTAGCTTAGCATTAACAGCCAGAAACAAATTGTTTATTATGAATTTAACTCATTCATGAGTTCACCATTTTGATTATTATATATTATTATTATTATTATTAGTCTTTATTTAATATAGTAAGGGGACTTGCATAAACCTCTTGCGTAAATCCTCTAAAAAGTAACAGAACCCATTTCCGTGTGCTAGAAGATCCATACGGGGTAAACACCGATTTTTATTGCATCTGTAGAAATCGTTTCTTTTTTTAGTTTAACAAATCAAAGCGTTGAATGTGCAGCTGCTTTACAAACCAAAATAGAACATTTGTCAACCAACTGCTAACTAAAGACACCCAGGGGAAACGTTTATATGACCTCCCTCCCTTTCTCCAACCCTCTGCTTGATAAATGGGGTCAGATTAAAGGAATCTACAGACGAGCTTCACATTTATTTTATTCGGGTTATTTATTTATCCTGCACAAACTGTGATTATTTGCAAATTATTAATGGACTGATGTCCTGTCCCCCTGGAGCGATGCTATGCTTGCAATATAACATCAGCCTATTTCTCATGATCGACTGACAGCAGTTTATTTGATGAAACAGAAAGCTGCTTAGTTATTTCACACAAACCCAAATATATAATGCGACTGGGCTTCATTAGCTTCCATTTATTTAACTTTCCGCTCCAGTCGCTTCAGCATTTATCCCAGGACTGGGATTTCTTGCATAGGAATTAGCTGTGTGCAATTATCTACATGATAAAAAATACTGTCACGTGATTGATCTATATTAAGGGCTTCGTCTCGGTGATTTCTCTGTCAAGCAGTTAAACCATCGACTCATATTTGCATCTTGCTCTCTGCTTTTATTCTATCTATCGAGCCAAGAGTGACTTTAGTGAAGTGCTGGCCGCAAGCCACGGTGGCAATCATGTCAAACAATCTGTAACAAGGGCTGATTGATTTGCAGGATTGAGTTACTCAAGGCCTTAGACGGGACTAGCTTTTAATTTTTTTGCATTATTTGTCATTACAAAGGCGGCCCAATTAATGGGCTGGCCTCTAGATTTGGCTTGTAAAAATCTTTCTCTAGAATGTCTTGTTAATGCTTGTTCCTGAGTTAGCCAGAACCCGGCCATTGTTCACTAATTGGAGACCATCATGTCAATTCATGGGCTGATTATCATTCTGTGCCAGCTCTTATTCCAGTAATTCATTGCATTTTAAGCGTGTTGTCCCATTTTTATCAAACCCGTCGGTGGCACGAAAAGCTGCGTGATGCATTACAAATGACCGACACTGCAAAGCAGCCACCCAGCTCCTACAATACACTGCTGTGTGAGCGAACCCAAAGCGCACAATTAATCCACTCCAAGCGTCATGTCTAATCCATGCATGTCCTGATATTCCTTCTACCATGGTTGTTATTACTACGTTGACGAAATTCTATAGGCTAATGATTGGACCAGAGAAGGGAGAGGGGGATATGATAGCAGCTTTTACATATCACACCAGTGAGTCTAACATCAGTAGTAGGGAAAT
>WWET01008457.1:22043-32236 GCA_011038615.1 Limnodynastes dumerilii | reverse complement strand
AGTATCTGTGTGCAGTAAGCAATTTAAAGATATATCCCTGCATGCAAAGAATACAATTAACTTGACTCCCCCTGAAATCAACATGGTTTACCCCTTGAGTAACTAAGTTCATGCACTTAACAAGGTCTAGATCCAGCCCATTATATATAGATAAAGATAGAATATCATGGTTAGTCGCTGGGTAATGGCTACAGTGCCAGGCCGTGTTTTATATATATATATACACACACACACACACATTATATATAGATAAAGATAGAAGATCATGGTTAGTCGCTGGGTAATGGCTGGAATGCCAGGCCATGTTTTGTTTTTGTGCATACAGCATATATGCATGGTGGGCAGAGAGAGGTATGCTAATCGTACAGATTGGCTGGGTCCTTATGCATGATCCTTCTTTATGCACCAGCCCCATTTTCCAGCCTGGTTTATAACATTTAGGTTTGGGGCCATGATTTGTAGTAATCAGAAAGATCGCATCTGTTGATTTGGTTTTACGAACATTTTAATAATCATCACCATCATCACTGACAAATGTGGGTAGTGTGTACCCAATACAGTCATCTGTCCAACGTTCCTGGCAGTCTCCTATGCAGCATAGACAGAGATCTGTACAGTGTGAACCCAATACAGTCATCTGTCCAACGTTCCTGGCAGTCTCCTATGCAGCATAGACAGATATCTGTACAGTGTGTATGGAGACAATCTAAAATCTGTTGTTACAATCTCCTGCGATTCCGTCCCCTGCCTATCATTATGGAAATCCTTAGTGTTACTAGGCATGGGCGGGACTTGATAATGTAAATTTCAGCAATGATTGACAGGGGGTAAGGCTTAATGATGCAACTTGCATTAATTGCATCATTAAGTCCTGTCCTTATACCGACATCTAGTTCTTCCTCCGAGATCCCTTTCCCCACCCCCTTGGGGAAAGTACTGAGAAGTCGACGACCCTGATGTTAATTTGGACCCCCATATCTTTTTTTTTTTTCTGTGAGAAATGATGCAAATAAATAGTAAAAATAAAAAGGGGGAGCGGATGCCCTGAGAGAAATTGAGGTAATTCTAAGCTATACAGATAGTCAACCAGTGGTACTCCAGGTGTTGGGAACCTACAACCTCCAGCATGCTCCAACATTAGGGGCGGAAGGTGACAGACTCGGGCTCCATAGCAAGAAGGCGGGGCCTGAGTCTGGATGGGAGGGACTAGGTGGAGCCAGATGGGACTGGGGGTGGAGCTGTAGCGCTCAGCACTAATACATGGAGCGCCGAGCGCTGTTTTAAGCTGTCAGCCTCTGACAGCTTGCTTACAGTACAAAGGGAGCGGCAGCTACGGGTCCCGCTCTCCTACAGACCCCTTAGCAGCCAACAAAATAGTTGTAGTTAATTCCTGCCAAAGCATGATGGGACTTGTATTTCAATACTTATAAATGCCAACAGCAGCCTGTGCAGCTACACCATATATTACCAACATTACAGTGCAGCTCGTTCATACATAAATGCCAGCAGTCTGTGCAGCTACACCATATATTACCAGCATTACAGTGCAGCTCGTTCATATATAAATGCCAGCAGCAGTCTGTGCAGCTACACCATATATTACCAACATTACAGTGCAGCTCGTTCATATATAAATGCCAGCAGTAGTCTGTGCACCTACACCATATATTACCAACATTACAGTGCAGCTCGCTCATATATAAATGCCAGCAGCCTGTGCCAGCTACACCCTATATTACCAACATTACAGTGCAGCTCGTTCATATATAAATGCCAGCAGCCTGTGCCAGCTACACCATATATTACCAACATTACAGTGCAGCTCGCTCATATATAAATGCCAGCAGTCTGTGCAGCTATACCATATATTACCAACATTACAGTGCAGGTCGCTCATATATAAATGCCAGCAGTCTGTGCAGCTACACCATATATTACCAACATTACAGTGCAGGTCGCTCATATATAAATGCCAGCAGCCTGTGCCAGCTACACCCTATATTACCAACATTACAGTGCAGCTCGTTCATATATAAATGCCAGCAGTCTGTGCAGCTATACCATATATTACCAACATTACAGTGCAGCTCGTTCATATAAAAATGCAGGTGAGTGGATTACAAAAAAAGAAGATAAAAGACAAACAGAAGCTGCCTATGGTGAAATATGTTATAGAAGTCCTTCAGTTACACATCTTGGGGTAGATCCAGAACTACGTTTGCCGTATGTTTATTTGCGTAGCGTATTTTCGTGCGCGTAAATTCGTTACACCCCTTTCGGCACACCCCTTGAACGTACGTATTTTGTCAAGATACGCTTTCCAAACCCTACCTTAACTTTTTCCAACGTAACCGCAGTCATACGCACACGTACGTATGGGCTAGACAAATTTACGCAGCTAAGCACGCCCATACTGTACACTTTAAAGACAACCCCGCCTACTTCACTGTATTTTGGAGTAACGTAAAATTGGCATGCCCACACGTAAGTATTTATGTGACACATACGTGAATGGCCTATACGTTCACAATTACGCTACGTTAATGTGTGTATTTTCTATGGTGCGCATGTGCAGTACATACAAAACTGCGATTTTACGTCTCCGCCACGCGTAAATTCGCTCCGAAGCGTTGTTCTGGATCAGGCCCCTTGTAGGTAATATTACTATGCACTAGAAAAGCTCCAATGTATAATCCTTCTTTAAGCCATTCACAGCCTTATAAACATGGGCCGGATTCAGAACTCCGTCCGTCTTCCATAGAATAAACAGTAGATACTGCGCATGCGTATTAGCTATTGTACGTAACCTGTGTATCGTTTCCATACGTAGATTGCGTATATGCTGTCTTTTAGACCACATATACACATCGCAACGATACGCAGATTATGTACAATAGCTACCACGCACGCGCAGATTACGTACAATAGCTACCACGCATGCGCAGATTACGTACAATAGCTACCACGCACGCGCAGTAGCTACTGTTTATTGAACTACATCCGTCTATGGAAGTCTATGGAAGACGGACATAGTTCTGGATCCGGCGATGATGTAATATTGTTGTAAAGAAGTCAGATAAAAATGTTTGTCTAATGATGGGCCAGATTCATCGCTCCGTTTCCATGACGTTTCCTAGCATAGCGTAATTACTATGCACGCCCCTCGCCTCTCCCCTCGCAGGTATGTACTTTGGCCATTTTACGCTTCCTGAACCCTTCCCTAACGTTACACAGTGTAAGTACTGACGTATATCCAGGCTACACGTACGCGCGCCCATACTGTACGATTTACAGTCTATATTTTCCTGTGATTTCATAGTGTGGTCTGCAGGCACGACGGTCTATATTTTCCTGTGATTTCATAGTGTGGTCTGCAGGCACGACGGTCTATATTTTCCTGTGATTTCATAGTGTGGTCTGCAGGCACGACGGTCTATATTTTCCTGTGATTTCATAGTGTGGTCTGCAGGCACGACGGTCTATATTTTCCTGTGATTTCATAGTGTGGTCTGCAGGCACGACGGTCTATATTTTCCTGTGATTTCATAGTGTGGTCTGCAGGCACGACGGTCTATATTTTCCTGTGATTTCATAGTGTGGTCTGCAGGCACGACGGTCTATATTTTCCTGTGATTTCATAGTGTGGTCTGCAGGCACGACGGTCTATATTTTCCTGTGATTTCATAGTGTGGTCTGCAGGCACGACGGTCTATATTTTCCTGTGATTTCATAGTGTGGTCTGCAGGCACGACGGTCTATATTTTCCTGTGATTTCATAGTGTGGTCTGCAGGCACGACGGTCTATATTTTCCTGTGATTTCATAGTGTGGTCTGCAGGCACGACGGTCTATATTTTCCTGTGATTTCATAGTGTGGTCTGCAGGCACGACGGTCTATATTTTCCTGTGATTTCATAGTGTGGTCTGCAGGCACGACGGTCTATATTTTCCTGTGATTTCATAGTGTGGTCTGCAGGCACGACGGTCTATATTTTCCTGTGATTTCATAGTGTGGTCTGCAGGCACGACGGTCTATATTTTCCTGTGATTTCATAGTGTGGTCTGCAGGCACGACGGTCTATATTTTCCTGTGATTTCATAGTGTGGTCTGCAGGCACGACGGTCTATATTTTCCTGTGATTTCATAGTGTGGTCTGCAGGCACGACGGTCTATATTTTCCTGTGATTTCATAGTGTGGTCTGCAGGCACGACGGTCTATATTTTCCTGTGATTTCATAGTGTGGTCTGCAGGCACGACGGTCTATATTTTCCTGTGATTTCATAGTGTGGTCTGCAGGCACGACGGTCTATATTTTCCTGTGATTTCATAGTGTGGTCTGCAGGCACGACGGTCTATATTTTCCTGTGATTTCATAGTGTGGTCTGCAGGCACGACGGTCTATATTTTCCTGTGATTTCATAGTGTGGTCTGCAGGCACGACGGTCTATATTTTCCTGTGATTTCATAGTGTGGTCTGCAGGCACGACGGTCTATATTTTCCTGTGATTTCATAGTGTGGTCTGCAGGCACGACGGTCTATATTTTCCTGTGATTTCATAGTGTGGTCTGCAGGCACGACGGTCTATATTTTCCTGTGATTTCATAGTGTGGTCTGCAGGCACGACGGTCTATATTTTCCTGTGATTTCATAGTGTGGTCTGCAGGCACGACGGTCTATATTTTCCTGTGATTTCATAGTGTGGTCTGCAGGCACGACGGTCTATATTTTCCTGTGATTTCATAGTGTGGTCTGCAGGCACGACGGTCTATATTTTCCTGTGATTTCATAGTGTGGTCTGCAGGCACGACGGTCTATATTTTCCTGTGATTTCATAGTGTGGTCTGCAGGCACGACGGTCTATATTTTCCTGTGATTTCATAGTGTGGTCTGCAGGCACGACGGTCTATATTTTCCTGTGATTTCATAGTGTGGTCTGCAGGCACGACGGTCTATATTTTCCTGTGATTTCATAGTGTGGTCTGCAGGCACGACGGTCTATATTTTCCTGTGATTTCATAGTGTGGTCTGCAGGCACGACGGTCTATATTTTCCTGTGATTTCATAGTGTGGTCTGCAGGCACGACGGTCTATATTTTCCTGTGATTTCATAGTGTGGTCTGCAGGCACGACGGTCTATATTTTCCTGTGATTTCATAGTGTGGTCTGCAGGCACGACGGTCTATATTTTCCTGTGATTTCATAGTGTGGTCTGCAGGCACGACGGTCTATATTTTCCTGTGATTTCATAGTGTGGTCTGCAGGCACGACGGTCTATATTTTCCTGTGATTTCATAGTGTGGTCTGCAGGCACGACGGTCTATATTTTCCTGTGATTTCATAGTGTGGTCTGCAGGCACGACGGTCTATATTTTCCTGTGATTTCATAGTGTGGTCTGCAGGCACGACGGTCTATATTTTCCTGTGATTTCATAGTGTGGTCTGCAGGCACGACGGTCTATATTTTCCTGTGATTTCATAGTGTGGTCTGCAGGCACGACGGTCTATATTTTCCTGTGATTTCATAGTGTGGTCTGCAGGCACGACGGTCTATATTTTCCTGTGATTTCATAGTGTGGTCTGCAGGCACGACGGTCTATATTTTCCTGTGATTTCATAGTGTGGTCTGCAGGCACGACGGTCTATATTTTCCTGTGATTTCATAGTGTGGTCTGCAGGCACGACGGTCTATATTTTCCTGTGATTTCATAGTGTGGTCTGCAGGCACGACGGTCTATATTTTCCTGTGATTTCATAGTGTGGTCTGCAGGCACGACGGTCTATATTTTCCTGTGATTTCATAGTGTGGTCTGCAGGCACGACGGTCTATATTTTCCTGTGATTTCATAGTGTGGTCTGCAGGCACGACGGTCTATATTTTCCTGTGATTTCATAGTGTGGTCTGCAGGCACGACGGTCTATATTTTCCTGTGATTTCATAGTGTGGTCTGCAGGCACGACGGTCTATATTTTCCTGTGATTTCATAGTGTGGTCTGCAGGCACGACGGTCTATATTTTCCTGTGATTTCATAGTGTGGTCTGCAGGCACGACGGTCTATATTTTCCTGTGATTTCATAGTGTGGTCTGCAGGCACGACGGTCTATATTTTCCTGTGATTTCATAGTGTGGTCTGCAGGCACGACGGTCTATATTTTCCTGTGATTTCATAGTGTGGTCTGCAGGCACGACGGTCTATATTTTCCTGTGATTTCATAGTGTGGTCTGCAGGCACGACGGTCTATATTTTCCTGTGATTTCATAGTGTGGTCTGCAGGCACGACGGTCTATATTTTCCTGTGATTTCATAGTGTGGTCTGCAGGCACGACGGTCTATATTTTCCTGTGATTTCATAGTGTGGTCTGCAGGCACGACGGTCTATATTTTCCTGTGATTTCATAGTGTGGTCTGCAGGCACGACGGTCTATATTTTCCTGTGATTTCATAGTGTGGTCTGCAGGCACGACGGTCTATATTTTCCTGTGATTTCATAGTGTGGTCTGCAGGCACGACGGTCTATATTTTCCTGTGATTTCATAGTGTGGTCTGCAGGCACGACGGTCTATATTTTCCTGTGATTTCATAGTGTGGTCTGCAGGCACGACGGTCTATATTTTCCTGTGATTTCATAGTGTGGTCTGCAGGCACGACGGTCTATATTTTCCTGTGATTTCATAGTGTGGTCTGCAGGCACGACGGTCTATATTTTCCTGTGATTTCATAGTGTGGTCTGCAGGCACGACGGTCTATATTTTCCTGTGATTTCATAGTGTGGTCTGCAGGCACGACGGTCTATATTTTCCTGTGATTTCATAGTGTGGTCTGCAGGCACGACGGTCTATATTTTCCTGTGATTTCATAGTGTGGTCTGCAGGCACGACGGTCTATATTTTCCTGTGATTTCATAGTGTGGTCTGCAGGCACGACGGTCTATATTTTCCTGTGATTTCATAGTGTGGTCTGCAGGCACGACGGTCTATATTTTCCTGTGATTTCATAGTGTGGTCTGCAGGCACGACGGTCTATATTTTCCTGTGATTTCATAGTGTGGTCTGCAGGCACGATGGTCTATATTTTTCTGTGATTTCATAGTGTGGTCCGCAGGCACGACGGTCTATATTTTCCTGTGATTTCATAGTGTGGTCTGCAGGCACGACGGTCTATATTTTCCTGTGATTTCATAGTGTGGTACGCAGGCACGATGGTCTATATTTTTCTGTTTCCTGTGATTTCATAGTGTGGTCCGCAGGCACGATGGTCTATATTTCCAAAGACCATCGTACTACAGCTGAATGCAGAGTGCTGGCAGTCTGCATTTTACAAAGCGGTGGTGAGGCCACTTGAAGAGTGATCTACCGAGTAAACTTTCCCTTTTTCAGCCCTAACACTCTATCCCCGCAGCCTAACCTTAACTGTCCATGCCCTGCAGCCTAGCCCAAATCCTCTATGCCCCACAGCCTAACCCTCCATGCCTCCCCAGTCTAACCCTCCATGCCCCGCAGCCTAAACCTAACCTTCTGCTTAAGCCCTAACCTTTTACCAACCCTGCCCCACTGCCTAACCTTAACTGTCCATGCCCTGCAGCCTAGCCCAAACCCTCCATGCCCCCCCGCCAGTCTAGCCCTCCATTCCCTGCAGCCTAAATCTATCCTTCGGCTTAAGCCCTAACCCAAACCTTTTACCCAACCCAACCCAACCCAACCTAATCTACGCACCGCAACCGCCGCATCCTCTCGCTATTAGGAACGGGGAAATTGGTTTCCATTCCCAATAGCATATTTCTATTTTCAGCCTATTTCTAACAATGATACAGCCGCCATTCAGCTGTAAACTTTATCATGTACGGACCGGCGACAACGTCACAGGTTATTCTCACGAAGGTTAGTTCATTCCAGAAAATGTTCCCTCCGCATATTGAGTTACACCATCAATGAAATAAGTCAATTCTAGCAGGGAAGCAACATAAGAGAATAACAAATAAACATGAAAACAGTGCAACACAATCTGGATTTATATCATTTGTGGTCAGAATTTAATCCAAAATGGTAATAGGCTCCATAGAGATAAATGGGTTCTTATCTCTGTGCGTGCTCCAATAACTCAGGGTTTGTGTGCCTCATATTTTTTAAACATTAAAACGAGGGACACACAGGTCTGGATAATTACTGTCATTACGGCAAGAAGAAGAAAGGAAAGAACACTGATAAAAGGTCACAGCACACAGAGAAGTATACCGGACTCACACTGAACTGCCTCCTCTGCGCTTCATTATACCACCAATTATTCTAACACCCTGGTGTGCAATATATATGCAATATTAAAAGTTACATCACCTAAAGGGCAAGCGTAGCAGAGAATCTCGTTGACTCTCCCTGTGTCAGGCTGTCTACTGCTGCTATTGCTCCACTATATGTTGTTTTACAGAATGAATACTATTCTGAAAGCGTTATTTCCATAAATTTGCTTTTGTAGTGTTTCTAATGCCAAGTTTTTCCTTGACAGTAGTATTTACATACAATGCCAAGTGGCTGCTACGATGGGCTTCTTTTAGAAATAGAGACTGCTGAAAGTTCTTTTTCGGCTGTCTCTATTTCGAATAGGCAGTCTTTTAGAACTTTCTTTTATGAGTGGGTGAGTGTGCCGACCATTCATTTTCGCAGGACCTGCCAGAGAGGTGAGTAACCTTTTCTGGGACTTTCTGTGTTGGGGGGTTGGGGGTTAGGCTATAAAGAAGGGAGCATTAGGGTTAGGCTATAGAGAAGGGAGGGTTAGGGTCAGGCTATAGAGAAGAGAGTATTAGGGTTAGGCTACAGAGAAGGGAGTATTAGGGTTAGGCTACAGAGAAGGGAGTATTAGGGTTAGGCTATAGAGAAGGGTGTATTAGGGTTAGGCTATAGAGAAGGGCGTATTAGGGTCAGGCTAGGGAGAAAGGAGTATTAGGGTCAGTCTATAGAGAAGGGAGTATTGGGGTCAGGCTATAGACAAGTGAGTATTAGGGTCAGGCTATAGAGAAGGGAGTATTAGGGTAAGGCTATAGAGAAGGGAGTATTAGGGTCAGGCTTTAGAGAAGGGAGTATTAGGGTTAGGCTACAGAGAAGGGAGTATTAGGATTAGGGTATAGAGAAGGGAGTATTAGGGTCAGGCTATAGAGAAGGGGGTATTAGGGTCAGGCTAGGGAGAAGGGAGTATTAGGGTCAGGCTAGGGAAAAGGGAGGGTTAGGGTCAGGCTGCGGGGAAGGGAGGGTTAGAGTTAGAATTAGGGAAAGGGTTGGGGTTAGTTTAGCATTACCTTTCGGACCGTGTTCGGTGCTCCGGGGTTAGGGTTAGGGTTAGGATTGCATAAGCAATCGATATCACAGCCAGTTCGAAACTTGCTGGGAGAGAACGGCCCTATTGAAATAGGGCCTTTTTTAGCGGGGACCCACCCCCAATGCCAAGGTCTCACGGATGTGATATATGAATTTTTGTGATACATTATGTGATAACATGCCATGTAATATTTTTTCATGATCAGTTCCATGCATAGAAATGCTTAAAATGAGATGAGGAGCAGATACTGATACACATGACGGCAAAACTGCGGCTAAGCAAAAAAGAAAAGTTTGATTGGGAACATGTACAATGAAAAGTGCCCAGTCCCAATGCTGCATTGTACTCTCCCAGCACAAACCATTAAGGTTAAGCTGCTAGAAGGAAAATGTTAGGATACGGCTGCAGGGAGGGGAAGTTTAAGGTTAGGATTAGGGTTAAGCTGTGGGTTAGAGTTTGTGGAAAATACCACCTGCTGCCGTTGGAACATTGGAATCCAGATCACTCGTGGTATCCACGCTGTCTTGTTGTAGATTGCTGTAAACAGACCGTGGTCACTAATTCAGTGTCGGACGGGATTTGATTTGTCGAAAATCAGCTCAACGAAGCGACTCACATCTGCTCAAAGTCATCATCAATTAACAGCTATAATAAATCTGTTGGACCTACAGCCTCTACAATTCCAGGTGTTGTGAAACTACAAGTCCCAGCATGCATTGCCAGGTAGCAGCTATTCCTGAGCAGTTTCAGTGGGCGAGGGATTCGTGGCCACGGGGGAAGATAAACTGCAGATAGACAGCCCAGGCAGTAGAGAAACAGGAAGCCCGAGAAGACTATGGCAGGTAAGTAAACTGTTTATTAATGCATACAAAAGTGTGTATATAT
>WWET01008457.1:5153-20653 GCA_011038615.1 Limnodynastes dumerilii | reverse complement strand
GTCACTGTATTGGTGTTTGAAGGGAGGTGTATTCCTCCCGGGTTACTGGCCTGTGTGTTGTAAGCCCCAGGGAAATGTCTGTGTGTGTTCTCATGTTGGGAAACACTTCCCAGAAGTTCACCGGCTTTTGGTAAAGGCTGGTAAGGGTCCCTGGGGTGGATGGTTGGAAGAGAGGGGGGGGCCCAGTCCGGGTCTTTGGGCTTCCTGGCTGCTGTCAGATTGATTAGGGATGACACCTGTCAGCTGCAGGTAAAAGACCTTCTAGCCTGAGCCGTCTCTCTCACTGTCCAGGGAAGGACGGCACAATCCGTGCGTGAGAGAACCTGTGGCCAGAGATTGCTGCTATTTGTGATATAGAGGAGTAGTCAGGTGTGACTTATGTTTAGGTAGTGCCGGACAGGCAAGGTGTTTATTTTGTTTTCTCTCTTGAATAAAACTGGCTGAGGTCATCTGCACCGTACTACCTGGAGTTGTGAAATCCTTGCTGAAAATCCCCTCGCTCACAATATATATATATACCCTGGTGTTTTTGGTGTGCACCTAACTTTTACTGAAATTTGTCGCCCTGTGTTAATGTGACTGTCAGTATAATGTACCCTCAGAATTAGCCCAGACGTATTTTATTCACAATAGTATAAGAATTCTCCCGATGCTGAACTGGGATCTGAGAGATCACTGACAACTTTTAACCTCCGTCACCCTTATTATCATTGATATTAGTTCTTCACAGACTGAAGAGGAATTACTGTCTCGCTGTCTGATGAATGTGCTGGATCTCTCACATAGTGTACCTCCCCAGCCATTCTGTCATTCCTATGCGTCACAGAGCCTCACACATGGATGTATGGCAATTTATAACACATGTGGCACATGGTATCAATGTCATATTCTTATGCTTCACTGTGACTTGATCAAAAAGATGCATGGAAATTGAAATGAATGACGGTGGGACACGCTCTTCATTCATATTCCCCATTTACAAGACACAAAAAAAACAATTAAATTCTTCCACGTGGGTAATCTGCTTACCCCCATGTTATAACAAGCCTTTTATATGAAGGCATTTAGTCCATCTACATGTTATGAAAACATGATATAGTACCAAAATATGTAATGATATTGCACAAGATTCATGAGATCTGAGATAAACTTACAGCCTGATAAAAGCCTTGAAGGCTGCAAACAGCCTGCAGCCAGCCACTAGCCACTAGCCACTAGCCGAAAATACACGCCATCGAATGCTGACCTCTTTCTGAAGACTGAAAACGGAAAAGCTGGAGTCTCTTATGCTGTGTGTGGTGTATATACTATATCTATCTATATACTTTATACACCACACATGCTATATATATATATATATATATATATATATGTATGGGAAATTTTTACTATATATATATATATATATATATATATATGTATGGCTAAGGAAATTTTTACAAATAATGGGCTGGATCCAGAACTACGTCCCTCTTCCATAGACGGACGTAATTCACTGAACAATAGCTACTGCGCATGCATAGTAGCTATTGTACGTAATCTGTATATCGTTTCGATACGTAGATTGCGTATATGCGGTCTAAAAGACCGTTATGTACACCACTGTAGCGACCACATGGAGAACTTTCCGTCTCCTACTTTCCAGTTACTTTCCGTTAGGTACAAAATACTTTTTTTCTTTTGAGCTTCCAGCTGTCAGTTACTATGGTAACCGCCCTTGTTAAAGAGAAGAATATGTTTCAAACATCACTCAATTCATTAAATCCAGGTGAGTGACAGTATTGTGTACCCATTGGAAGGGATCATGCAGGAGGGTGTGTGGTATTAGCAGTAGTCCATGCAGTGGTTGGTGAGATGGACATGTAGAGGTGAAGGAAGGGATCATGCAGGAGGGTGTGTGGTATTAGCAGTAGTCCATGCAGTGGTTGGTGAGATGGACATGTAGAGGTGAAGGAAGGGATCATGCAGGAGGGTGTGTGGTATTAGCAGTAGTCCATGCAGTGGTTGGTGAGATGGACATGTAGAGGTGACGGGAGGGATCATGCAGGAGGGTGTGTGGTATTAGCAGTAGTCCATGCAGTGGTTGGTGAGATGGACATGTAGAGGTGACGGGAGGGATCATGCAGGAGGGTGTGTGGTATTAGCAGTAGTCCATGCAGTGGTTGGTGAGATGGACATGTAGAGGTGACGGGAGGGATCATGCAGGAGGGTGTGTGGTATTAGCAGTAGTCCATGCAGTGGTTGGTGAGATGGACATGTAGAGGTGACGGGAGGGATCATGCAGGAGGGTGTGTGGTATTAGCAGTAGTCCATGCAGTGGTTGGTGAGATGGACATGTAGAGGTGACGGGAGGGATCATGCAGGAGGGTGTGTGGTATTAGCAGTAGTCCATGCAGTGGTTGGTGAGATGGACATGTAGAGGTGACGGGAGGGATCATGCAGGAGGGTGTGTGGTATTAGCAGTAGTCCATGCAGTGGTTGGTGAGATGGACATGTAGAGGTGACGGGAGGGATCATGCAGGAGGGTGTGTGGTATTAGCAGTAGTCCATGCAGTGGTTGGTGAGATGGACATGTAGAGGTGACGGGAGGGATCATGCAGGAGGGTGTGTGGTATTAGCAGTAGTCCATGCAGTGGTTGGTGAGATGGACATGTAGAGGTGACGGGAGGGATCATGCAGGAGGGTGTGTGGTATTAGCAGTAGTCCATGCAGTGGTTGGTGAGATGGACATGTAGAGGTGACGGGAGGGATCATGCAGGAGGGTGTGTGGTATTAGCAGTAGTCCATGCAGTGGTTGGTGAGATGGACATGTAGAGGTGACGGGAGGGATCATGCAGGAGGGTGTGTGGTATTAGCAGTAGTCCATGCAGTGGTTGGTGAGATGGACATGTAGAGGTGACGGGAGGGATCATGCAGGAGGGTGTGTGGTATTAGCAGTAGTCCATGCAGTGGTTGGTGAGATGGACATGTAGAGGTGACGGGAGGGATCATGCAGGAGGGTGTGTGGTATTAGCAGTAGTCCATGCAGTGGTTGGTGAGATGGACATGTAGAGGTGACGGGAGGGATCATGCAGGAGGGTGTGTGGTATTAGCAGTAGTCCATGCAGTGGTTGGTGAGATGGACATGTAGAGGTGACGGGAGGGATCATGCAGGAGGGTGTGTGGTATTAGCAGTAGTCCATGCAGTGGTTGGTGAGATGGACATGTAGAGGTGACGGGAGGGATCATGCAGGAGGGTGTGTGGTATTAGCAGTAGTCCATGCAGTGGTTGGTGAGATGGACATGTAGAGGTGACGGGAGGGATCATGCAGGAGGGTGTGTGGTATTAGCAGTAGTCCATGCAGTGGTTGGTGAGATGGACATGTAGAGGTGACGGGAGGGATCATGCAGGAGGGTGTGTGGTATTAGCAGTAGTCCATGCAGTGGTTGGTGAGATGGACATGTAGAGGTGACGGGAGGGATCATGCAGGAGGGTGTGTGGTATTAGCAGTAGTCCATGCAGTGGTTGGTGAGATGGACATGTAGAGGTGACGGGAGGGATCATGCAGGAGGGTGTGTGGTATTAGCAGTAGTCCATGCAGTGGTTGGTGAGATGGACATGTAGAGGTGACGGGAGGGATCATGCAGGAGGGTGTGTGGTATTAGCAGTAGTCCATGCAGTGGTTGGTGAGATGGACATGTAGAGGTGACGGGAGGGATCATGCAGGAGGGTGTGTGGTATTAGCAGTAGTCCATGCAGTGGTTGGTGAGATGGACATGTAGAGGTGACGGGAGGGATCATGCAGGAGGGTGTGTGGTATTAGCAGTAGTCCATGCAGTGGTTGGTGAGATGGACATGTAGAGGTGACGGGAGGGATCATGCAGGAGGGTGTGTGGTATTAGCAGTAGTCCATGCAGTGGTTGGTGAGATGGACATGTAGAGGTGACGGGAGGGATCATGCAGGAGGGTGTGTGGTATTAGCAGTAGTCCATGCAGTGGTTGGTGAGATGGACATGTAGAGGTGACGGGAGGGATCATGCAGGAGGGTGTGTGGTATTAGCAGTAGTCCATGCAGTGGTTGGTGAGATGGACATGTAGAGGTGACGGGAGGGATCATGCAGGAGGGTGTGTGGTATTAGCAGTAGTCCATGCAGTGGTTGGTGAGATGGACATGTAGAGGTGACGGGAGGGATCATGCAGGAGGGTGTGTGGTATTAGCAGTAGTCCATGCAGTGGTTGGTGAGATGGACATGTAGAGGTGACGGGAGGGATCATGCAGGAGGGTGTGTGGTATTAGCAGTAGTCCATGCAGTGGTTGGTGAGATGGACATGTAGAGGTGACGGGAGGGATCATGCAGGAGGGTGTGTGGTATTAGCAGTAGTCCATGCAGTGGTTGGTGAGATGGACATGTAGAGGTGACGGGAGGGATCATGCAGGAGGGTGTGTGGTATTAGCAGTAGTCCATGCAGTGGTTGGTGAGATGGACATGTAGAGGTGACGGGAGGGATCATGCAGGAGGGTGTGTGGTATTAGCAGTAGTCCATGCAGTGGTTGGTGAGATGGACATGTAGAGGTGACGGGAGGGATCATGCAGGAGGGTGTGTGGTATTAGCAGTAGTCCATGCAGTGGTTGGTGAGATGGACATGTAGAGGTGACGGGAGGGATCATGCAGGAGGGTGTGTGGTATTAGCAGTAGTCCATGCAGTGGTTGGTGAGATGGACATGTAGAGGTGACGGGAGGGATCATGCAGGAGGGTGTGTGGTATTAGCAGTAGTCCATGCAGTGGTTGGTGAGATGAGGGATCATGCAGGGTGTGGTGTGGTTTTAGCAGTAGTCCATGCAGTGGTTGGTGAGATGGACATGTAGAGGTGACTGGAGGGATCATGCAGGAGGGTGTGTAGTATTAGCAGTAGTCCATGCAGTGGTTGGTGAGATGGACATGTAGAGGGGAGGGACAAGATCATGCAGGAGGGTGTGTGGTATTAGCAGTAGTCCATGCAGTGGTTGGTGAGATGGACATGTAGAGGTGACGGGAGGGATCATGCAGGAGGGTGTGTGGTATTAGCAGTAGTCCATGCAGTGGTTGGTGAGATGGACATGTAGAGGTGACGGGAGGGATCATGCAGGAGGGTGTGTGGTATTAGCAGTAGTCCATGCAGTGGTTGGTGAGATGGACATGTAGAGGTGACGGGAGGGATCATGCAGGAGGGTGTGTGGTTTTAGCAGTAGTCCATGCAGTGGTTGGTGAGATGGACATGTAGAGGTGACAGGAGGGAAACAGAAATAATAACAGAAGTGACATTTAATGCAATCAGTGGGAGAAGTAACAGTATGATACACCGCCATATACCCCCTCACTGCGGGGCAGATCCAGACCTAAGCTTGTTACGTTTCATTGCGTAGGGTATTTTCTATGCAATCCCCTCGCTGGTACGTACTTTGTTCGTTTTACGTTTCCCAAACCCTACCTTAACTTTTCAAAGTGTAAGTACTGACGCACGTAATGGATTCACGTATGTAACACCCTAACCCGCCCATACTGTACCACTTAAATGCCTCCCTCCGCCTACACAGCGTATTTCCGGGTGTCGTATGGATGACCCGCCCCTTGATTCGTACGCTAATAGAACGTACGTTCAGAGTTACGTGGCGTAACATCTGCCGCTCGTATGCGCAGTACATACAAATAGGCGACTTACGTCAGTGGCTAGCGTACTTAGATCAGGATCCGGCCTTTGAGCCTTGAGTGAAAGCATGAAACAGGCCAATGTCAGGCACAGACCCCGCTGCTCTTGTTGGCTCTTGGGCAGGTGTGAATGCAGGAGCAAGGAGGTGATTACACGGCGATCAGAAATCTCTGCACCTGACAAGTGCTAAACATACAATCAAACTATTTCAATCCCTTCAGCAGGTTTCTTGCTGCTCTAATGCAGTTGCATAGAAATAATATGTATTTATTTCTCATATTTCTCAGTCATGTTATTGTCTGAATTTCCAGTCACTGAAACACTGGACCGGATCCAGGCGCAACTTCTACACGTTTTCCAAAGCGTATGCAAATGGCGAATGAGCTCCCAGGGTCCAGGCTCCGTGCAGGGCGGGGCTTATGGCATGTTCGCATGTGGGAGGTATTTAAATCGTACAGCCTGTGCATGAATACGGTGTGTAAGGGCTTAACCAATGTGCAATCATCATTTACGCACCAGCCCCATTTTCCATGGGGCTGGCGCGTAAATGTTAAGGTGGGGTCCTGCCTTCGCAAGACCCGTACATGCATAGGGAGCGGCCGCCCACGTTTTAAAACCTCCGTGAAACCTTATATTCATAAGACCATTTCTACATTTGTCCTAGAAATATGATGGACACGACTATTGATTTGCTGTATTTTACCTTTTATACAGTGCACATTCACAGCAAATGAGTGTAACACAGACACATGGATACTGACAGCTTAAGGGACACAGTGCTGTGATGTTCCAATGCTGCAATAAGTACAGTCTGGGTGCATTTATGCCAATTATGGCAAACTCATAGCTGAAAAAAATGCAACTGCGACTACTTCAGTCTTATCTATCATCACATGTGCGACCCCTGGTCCGGCTAGTAATGGGGGCACAATGACGGAACGATGTCATTCTATAGCCACTTACAAGCTGAAAAGAAGTTACAATTAAGGGCACTTATAGTGACAATTTACCCCTACATTACATTACTGCCTTACTATCTATCATTCCAGTAAACATGTACAAATATGGCCTCAGGGAATGTAAATAACACTGTTATGCTTTGCCTAAATGTTCTATTATTGTTTATGGTACAGTTTTCTCTCGATAAATACATAGCATTAGATGCATTCCCACCTGTGGAGAAGTAAGACGTTGGACTAACAGTTGCTAGCACATATTTAATGCAAGCGAAGTCCAGCCAAAATACTGCACTCCAGAAACTATTCAATCTTTATAGGAAGGGTCCAATAATTAATCATTGTTTAGCTTTAAAATCAGAGCATTACACACTGTAAATGTATCATTAGGAAATACACATACAATAATAAACCCAGATCACTTATAACTTATAATATCAGACAACTTTGCATGCAGAAATTAGGAAAGTTGGGTGAAGATCCTTTAGAAAGAAATCTTGTCATGAAGACATTGTAACAGGCCTGGGGCACATTCTCTGCGGAGGGGGCACATTCTCTGTGGAGGGGGCACATTCTCTGCGGAGGGGCACATTCTCTGTGGAGGGGCACATTCTCTGCGGAGGGGCACATTCTCTGCGGAAGGGGCACATTCTCTGCGGAAGGGGCACAATCTCTGCGGAAGGGGCACAATCTCTGCGGAGGGGCACAATCTCTGCGGAGGGGGCACATTATCTGCGGAGGGGGCACATTATCACATTCTCTATGGAGGGGGCACATTCTCTGAGGAGGGGCACATTCTCTGAAGAGGGGGCACATTCTCTATGGAGGGGGCACATTCTCTGAGGAGGGGCACATTCTCTGAAGAGGGGGCACATTCTCTATGGAGGGGGCACATTCTCTGAGGAGGGGCACATTCTCTGAAGAGGGGGCACATTCTCTATGGAGGGGGCACATTCTCTGAGGAGGGGCACATTCTCTGAAGAGGGGGCACATTCTCTATGGAGGGGGCACATTCTCTGAGGAGGGGCACATTCTCTGAAGAGGGGGCACATTCTCTATGGAGGGGGCACATTCTCTGAGGAGGGGCACATTCTCTGAAGAGGGGGCACATTCTCTATGGAGGGGGCACATTCTCTGAGGAGGGGCACATTCTCTGAAGAGGGGGCACATTCTCTATGGAGGGGGCACATTCTCTGAGGAGGGGCACATTCTCTGAAGAGGGGGCACATTCTCTATGGAGGGGGCACATTCTCTGAGGAGGGGCACATTCTCTGAAGAGGGGGCACATTCTCTATGGAGGGGGCACATTCTCTGAGGAGGGGCACATTCTCTGAAGAGGGGGCACATTCTCTATGGAGGGGGCACATTCTCTGAGGAGGGGCACATTCTCTGAAGAGGGGGCACATTCTCTATGGAGGGGGCACATTCTCTGAGGAGGGGCACATTCTCTGAAGAGGGGGCACATTCTCTATGGAGGGGGCACATTCTCTGAGGAGGGGCACATTCTCTGAAGAGGGGGCACATTCTCTATGGAGGGGGCACATTCTCTGAGGAGGGGCACATTCTCTGAAGAGGGGGCACATTCTCTATGGAGGGGGCACATTCTCTGAGGAGGGGCACATTCTCTGAAGAGGGGGCACATTCTCTATGGAGGGGGCACATTCTCTGAGGAGGGGCACATTCTCTGAAGAGGGGGCACATTCTCTATGGAGGGGGCACATTCTCTGAGGAGGGGCACATTCTCTGAAGAGGGGGCACATTCTCTATGGAGGGGGCACATTATTGGGGCACATTCTCTATGGAGGGGGCACATTCTCTGAGGAGGGGGCACATTCTCTGAGGAGGGGGCACATTATTGCTTACCTGATAATATCATCGTTATGGCCTAGGAAGAATTTCTGGCTGTGCTCCCGGGTGTTGTAGACCACCCCTACGCCGGCTACGAAGTAGACCACCTCCTTGCCGGCTGTGTAGTACAGGTTGTTGCGGCACTGGTGCCCCCTGTAGCCATAGACCCACTCCAGACGAAGCTGGCATCCAGGAGCTGTCCTGTCCGCCATGATATAACAAGGACACTGGAGAGGGAGAGAAAGGGTGGCACAAGGTCTTCTCCTGGCAGCTCCTCCTCTGCTCTCAGGACCTGATTTCCCGATACAAAGGAAAGCTAATGACAGCAGAGCAGCGATGTAATGCCACCATAATCCCCCAGCAAGAAGACGGGGGATGAGAGCGGTCTCCTCGCCCAGGGGATGCCAGACAGGTGCTTCGCCCTAATGGAGGGAAGAACCCAGAACCAGCCCTGTGCAGCAGTGATTCCTCACATCCAGCACCACAGCCGCGTAACAGCGCCAGCGAGAGCGGAGATCCGAGAGGGCTTAATAACGTGTAACAGCGCCAGCGAGAGCGGAGATCCGAGATGGCTTAATAACGTGTAACAGCGCCAGCGAGAGCGGGGATCCGAGAGGGCTTAATAATATATATATAATGATAATAATGTGCAGGTCACCCCTCCATCACAGCGCCCACATCAGCTCCGTCCTCCGAGTACTACCAATGTGCTCTGCATGTGCAGGTCACCCATCACAAGAGCCCACAGCAGCTTCATGGATCCCCAGTCACATAAGTAACCATCATGGACAAAGTCCCAGCACCCATCACCGGCATTACTGGCCAGGAAGAATGCGGCACTGACACAAACAGCGGCCAATAATAATACACAGACAGCAGGCAAGAGCGCACGGCAAGATTCTGACGTATCTCATTACTAGAATAGGGACTAGCGTAGTTGCCAGGGTAGTGAGCACATTGCATAGAAACGGCGACGCCAAGCGGGCGGTCACCAGCTGCTCCCGCGCAGCCCATCCCCTGCATGTCAAAGAAACGATTCTGGGAAATGTAGTCCCGCTGATAACTACTAAGCACGCATCTATTAAACCGTTGTGGGGAAAAAAAACTTCAATTCCCATAGTGCCTTGCAAGAGTTACTTAATCCAACCTCAACGGATTTATTTTTGCCGTTGCAAACCGATGTTAGCAAACAAACCTGAGTGACTTGTATTGTGCTCGCTGGCGGGTGAATGTGTCTTCCACTGACATGGCAGTTATTAATGTGTAAACTGGGACAAAGCTCCCTGATAAGTCTACATAATGACAGAGCAGCTATTCCAATGATTAATCCAATGATTAAACTGAAGGACAAAAATGTGAGGTGTAGCATACCCTTCAACATGTTATCATCAGTGCTGCCAACTCTGACACCCAGAACAAGCCCAACCCAATCCAAAAAAGCCCAACATAATATATATAAGTGTGTGTGTATATATGTATATATATATATATATATATACACACACACACACACATACATATGCACATATATATATACATATACATATATGTTATGCAATATTGGGTGCCATACCTCTATAAAGTAACAATTAAAATAGTAGGTTGTCACAACCCAAGTCAGCACACCAGAAAAAATGCAACCACAAAATCTCTCATAATAAAAATGTCATTTTACTGCAAATATAGTGGGTATTTACACTATGAACAACTTCACGTAAGACATGTGATCATATTAATCCAAAAAAGTGCAAAATATGAGCAATTTTACTGGATATATATATACATATCAATGAGACCAGAATTGTTTGTATCTCCATAGACTTCCTATGCTGCTAACACTGTTTTGCACTTTTTTTTAATCCATTTATTAATGCACTTATTTTGCACTTTTTGGGATTAATAGGATACATGTCTTGCATGAAGCTGTTCATAGTATCAATATTTACAATTTTTTCAGTAAAATAATATTTTTATTATGAGAGATTTTGTAGTTGCATTTTTGTGTGCTAACTTGGGTTGTTGTGACAACCTACTGGTTTATATATATATATATCACAACAACCCAAGTCAGCACACAAAAGAAAATGCAACCACAAAGTCTCATAATAAAAATGTCACTTTACAGCAAATATAGTGAGTATTTACACTATACAATGTTTACAATTTTACTGTGTGTGTGTGTGTATGTATATATATATATATAGTTGGGCTTGTTTTTGGGCTTTTTCGGATTGGATTGGGCTTGTTTTTAACGTCTCGGTTGCTTGTTTTATGTTTCAGAGTTGGCAATACTGGCTGTGAGGCAGAGAGAGTAAGCGGCTAGGATGTACACTCCAGGAATCCAGACATAGAGCAATGTCGGGACAACAGCAGAAGGTAAGCACCGCAAAAAAAGCAAGCCTCTACTAGCAAAAAGACATTTATGTCCAAAAATCAGTATTAAAAGCAAGAGCATGTGTCTGCTCCGGGCAACAGCTAGGCCATGCCCCGTGTGTGGGTAAACTTTTGAAAAAAATATGACTAAGCCACTCATCATACGTCAAAATATATGGTACAAATATATCATAGCTCTTGCAGGATATTAAGTGTCTGAAAGAGTTACTGAAGCGCTACAGGTGTCCTTCTCTTATACAAGTCTGGGGTATACTCATTTTGTTGACACCAACAGTTGATTCAGCTACATATTTTACATGCCTAGTACATCTATTGGTATTCTGTAATGCATAATACTATAGTAGTGCTCTTTCCAAATATACATTTATAGATATATTCACATGGACTTTTAAGTGTTATCCATAGCTGGAGAGAAAGTTTGAGATCAATTTCAGACATTTAACAGCATTATGTCTAAAGAAACCACACCTCTAGTGCAAACAATGCAACATGGGGATTTTTGTCATTAACTTTCTTCTTGATGGCTGCCACAGCATATTTTGCTCTAGAAATGAGAAAAATAGAAAAAAAAAAGAGATCTAAATACACAGATAATAAACTTTTAACGTCACAACCAACGATTTAGCAATCAACAAACATTTTCTCGTCCATATAGGGTTACAAACAATGTAGAGATTTATTTTTAACAGAGTCAACATTATAACTGTTTTTAAACTCAAAGATACAAACTAAAGATATAGTATAAAGCATTACGCACTGTGTGTCTCCTTGGCGGATCATGTCACAAATTTGCAGGATGGATTCCCAATCTGTCTCCAGCAGGAGTTGACTGGTGGCTTTATCTAGAAGCAAACATCAGAAATTAACAACAAAGAAACTAGTTAAACCCTATCTCCAGCACAGCTGTATTAACCACAAAATACATTTCATATTTGTAACACAAACATATCGAAACTACTTTTCAATTTGAAACTCTATTTGAAAAGCAGTGGTAAAATAGCATTAGATGAATAGAATGAATTGAGACAGCAACTGTCTTATTAGGCTTACCATGTAATTATTTTTACTCATCTTTTTCATTTATGAAAATACCATCAACACAAAAAGGCAGCAACTGAACTTTAAGGTAATAAGTAATGGTCATCCAAATAGTGGCTAATTACTTAGGAAGGAGAGAATTGATTGCACAAAGACATGACTGCTTAAAGTAGGCTAAACACTATACTAACAAATTGGTATGTTTATCATATAGTTTATGGCATTGATATTTTCCAAACGCTGAAAAAACTAAAAAAAAAACGCTACTACCAGGTAATGGGATCATTCAGTAAGTCCGAATGATCCAATCAACTAGAGGTGGTACAGCAATAGAACTGATTATAGGGTAATGGGAGTCATATACTTAAGTTACCATAGACCCAGGATACAGCACACTGTAAAACATATGTTTTGTATCAACATACAAAGCAGAAAGAACAAGCTACAGTAACAAAGGAGTTTTATGCTTGTGATTAAGTTTATATATATCCTTAGTAAGAATACACACAAACACACCAATAAATCTTAAGGATCACAGAAGTTGTTCCACAATCTAAAGAGAATAAATGCTAATTTTAAGAGAAGAGTAATAAGGGGGAAAAAAACAAGGACATAAAGAAGATAGTTTGGGATTGTCTTAATAGGCAAGTGTACAGGGATCGCAAAGTACATTCCAAAGAGTGGGGGTAAGGTATGACAAGGAGCAGTTAGCAAGAAGAATGAGGACAATTTGGGAAATTGGTGCAACTTACGAATGTCTTTGATAATGAATACGGACTATAGCTTCATGCTTTACTTTTGCCAGATACATTCAGACTTGTGCTGGTAACTGTTTAAGCAACTTATGATTCTATAACATTTTGTGGAAAAACTAGTCTATTGATGAGTATTCTGATAGGCAGCATTTACAACACTATCTTTTTCCTGTAATATTGATAAATTTATTTTAACGGTCTCCTTATAAAAGTTTTTACAATCACTTTTAGATTAACATTTTGATTAAACGCATTGATGAAATTTATGTTAATGACCATGGCCTGAGGACTGCCCATACAGTCCCCTTAAATGTATCAGGTTAACCACCACAGCTATGATCTCTATTAGTAATTATAGAATCAGCAGAACATTCCACACCACATGCATTGTTAATAAAGCCAATTACTAGTGTCAGTCTTTCAATTTTAACACCGGATATGGCAATACAATTAACCCTGAAAAACACAAGCCACAATAGAGTCTGTCAGATTTTCAAAGCAATAAAGACATCCAACAGATATATTTATTCATGTTTACAGATGACATGCAGAACAGCCTGTGGGGATCCATCTGTGTAATGTACAGTCATCCGTGGACCGACGTGCTTACTTATCTAACAGGTCAGCTCATGATCGGGGAAGAGAACGGGATAATGAGCATTGGATGGTGGTCACAGGGCACAGCGTCAGGTGATTGAACGGCACTCCTATTTCTATAGCGGACAGAGACTTTCCTCGTCATAACACAATAAACCCCGGATAAGCCGGTTACCCTCCCCTTACGCCGATGTTCCTCACCCAGAAGCCTCTCGAAGGTGCCTCCTCCTTTACCCATCCTAATATCGGGCTCAGCGAACGGTAAACACCGGAGAAACAACTACTTTTCCGCTTCCGTCACTTTGGACCGGAAACAAAAAGGAGGGACCTAACTGGATTGCGGGAAGTGACGTCACCTGGAGCGACATGTGAGCGTGGGCTGGGCTCGCTAGTAACCAGGGAGATGGGAGCGGAGTTATTATAGTGTAAACTGACTCCATCCGTGATTGTGTATCATGTGTTTAGTTCTCGGGTCCTCCGGAGTGGGGAAGACTCTTCTCATGAAGAGACTTCACAATATCCTTTATGGATGGCATGGCATCTCTCATGGTTACATAAAACGTACTCATAAAGCGAGAACTATTAAAGGTGTTCTCGAAAGAGAACGTGCCACTACAAAATAGGTCAGGCCATCTGCGTCCCTACAGGTGTTCTGAAAACGTGTCTCAATGCCCCTATAGCACTGACATGCTGGAAGAGCATTATGGGCCTGATCCAGACCTACTGGGATGACAGGATGGGAGGGCGCTTAGTTATCGTACGGAACGAAGTTCAGTACGCTAGGAAATCCACACAACAGGATGATTCATCCTCCACCTACCAGAGTGGAGGGGGTTTACCACTTATGTGCAGGTCAGCGGTTTTATGGACTTTATTTGTACGCCCTGATGTTTTCGTATCTTGCATTAAGGCTACATGAGAGAGGGGCATTTCGCACGTATAGGTGGCGGGGTCTGGATCCAGTTATGTGACATGTAGTTCCACAAGACCTGGGGATATGTAGATTGTCCAAGCCTGTGGAAATATATTATGACTCTGGACTGTCTGTAATCTGAGTTACATTACTTCTAATAGCTTATATAAACTCGGTATACAAAATAGTTGATTTAATTTAAAATAAATTGTGAATTTTCTTCAAAGTGGGCATTTTGTGTTGGCAATAATGTTAGTTCAGCCAGTATTTCCTAATGTGTAGTCTATAACAAACGTCACACATTTAACCCTATAAAAATCCATACTTAAATCTAGTTGTTTGAAGGTCGCAGTAAATTAACATGTTTGCTGTATGATTATGGAAATGCATTAATACCCATGTATATCCAGTTGGAATCTCCTGGTCCAAGAAGCATAGATGTTCTTGTACCGGGAACTTGTTCAGCTTAAGGTTACATGTTTCTGGTATATATCCCTGTTGTTCTCTACATTATCTAGGTCTGTCAATGACTTGTGTATTGCTGTTTCTTTTATTGCATACACAGATATATGTACAAAAAAACAGACACTATTTCTATTTGTTATTAACAGGTTTTTAGTTAGCTCCATGATATTATGTAGCACTTCACAATTTGTAACAATCATTATAAAACAAGACTAGCTAGCAAACAATGGACTGGGTGTGTAAGAGGGTCCTGTTAGCATATTTACAATCTGTAGTGCATTGTGTTTTATGCATAATGGGAAGTTCTTATAGTGCATCCGGAAAGTATTCACAGCGCTTCACTTTTTCCATATTTTATTATGTTACAGCCTTATTCCAAAATGGAATAAATTAATTTTTCTCTCAGAATTCTACACACAGTACCCCATAATGACAACGGTAAAACGTTTTTTGGGAGATTTTCGCAAATTTATTAAAAATCAAAAACTAAGAATCCACATGTACATAAGTATTCACAGCCTTTGCCATGAAGCTCAAAATTGAGCTCAGGTGCATCCTGTTTCCACTGAAAATCCTTGAGATGTTCCTACAGCTTAATTGGAGTACACCTGTGGTAAATTCTGTGGATTGGACATGATTTGGAAAGGCACATACCTGTCTATATAAGGTCCCACACTTGACAGTGCATCTCAGAGCAGAAACCAAGCATGAAGTCAAAAGAATTGTCTGTAGCCCTCCGAGACAGGGTTGTCTCGAGGCACAAATCTGGGGAAGGGTATAGAAAAATATCTGCTGCTTTAAAGGTCCCAATGAGCACAGTGGCCTCCATCATCCGTAAATGGAAGAAGTTCGGAACCACCAGGA
>WWET01008455.1:11778-29734 GCA_011038615.1 Limnodynastes dumerilii | reverse complement strand
AAGGAGAAGACTCTATTATTGTTGTAGTGCAAAATTTTTTGCTATTCATACTGCGGCACTGACCTTAGGTTTTTTGGGTCAGAGATAATGAGCCTGGATTGCGTGGGTCAGAAATGCCTGTGATAAAGGTTTTGGTGATTCACAGGAACCATTTCAGCTCAAAATCGGCATTTAAACCTGTGGGTTGGAGGGTTTTTAATCTGAAAATCCACTCCATTTCAGAAGTGGCAAGTTTTTTCTTTGTGTTCCTATTTTTCCAGGTGTCCTCTATTGATTGGATTCCCCAGTTGTGTTTCTCCTTGCAATGCATTGACACTGAATGTGTCTCCATACCCTTTCTTATATTGCGGATATGTTCCGCTAATCTGGTTTTCAACGGGCGTGACGTGCGTCCTACATAGAAGAGGCCACATTGACATTCCAGGAGGTATACCACGTTTTTTACATTGCAGGTAATAAAATGGTTAATTTTATAAGTCCTTCCTTTTGCTGTAAAATGTGTGTGTTTGGATTTTTCCATTTTAATTTTGCGGCATGCTAAGCATAAACCACACCTGTGAAAACCTTTTGTTCTTATTGATCCCCGTTTTGGTTGGTCTGGAAGATTACTCCTTACCAGTTTGTTTTTAAGATTTTCGGCTTTTCTGTATATGAATTGTGGATGATCTGGCAGGTGTGGTTGGAGAACAGGATCTTTTTGTATTATCTTCCAATGTCTCTTAATGATGTTCTCAACTTGTTTGTGGTTGGGTCTTTATTTTCTATGGGTCGGTACATGAAAGTTAGCATATTAATTGCTTGATTCAAAACAAATGTGTATTTACTGTGTTGGAAGCTTAAAGAGCTCCTGGCTATTTCTTTGAAAAATGCATCGGCAGTAATTCAGCATTTCAACAGATCTTCTTCACCTCCAGTCACTCTATGCTCTGTCTGTCAATTGTCTTTTTTGGTCTACCACAGAACACTTTGTAGCACTTCATTAACATCCTGCTTGGAAGGCCTGTGTGTTTGATCCACTGGGACTTTGCATGCTGTCCTTATGTTGTCTTTTTTAACTGCTGTTTTATTAGCTTGTTTTCATAAATGTTTATATATTTTTTAACAACAATTTCTTTCTATTACTGGTATATTCTTCATATGATGGTGATAATTATAGTGGATGCTTACTCCTTGCAATGTGTTTAAAAAAAATAGGAAAAGAAAGAAAGAAATATTGGAGGTTCTTTTTTAAACTTTAAACTGACATCGAGCCTGATCCAGACCTACGCCGATGCTACCCTAACTTCAGCCGGCGTAAGGAAGGGGCCATACGCTTGCACAGGACCGTATGGCCGCTTAGCCCGCCCTCCCACCCTAATTTAACTAGCTCCCCCCGCCCACTTACGCTAACCTGAACGTAGGGACGCTGGGGGACGTCCCCTCCAGCATCCCTACGGCGCTGCTACGGACGCCCGATCCACGATCGGGCGTTGCCGTAGCGACGCCGGGCAACATCTGCCCGGCGCATGCGCAGATCGACGTAGGTCTGGATCAGGCCCATTGAATCAAGACTGGATTAATTAAGAACATTTGTGACATGTAAATTATTTGCATGCATCAACTAATAAAGAGATGTTCGAAAATGTAAAAATTATGTGTTACACATATCTCTGACACACTACACATCCTTAGCCCTGGAAAAGGGATATTCTAAATGAAGTGTTTTTCTGTGACTATGCATACATATAATAACAGCATATGCCTGCTTTGCAAAGCAATATTTCCATTATATTGTACACATCTCCAAATCTGTCCTACAATGACAAGGTGTAATAGGAAAAGTTATTCTACTAGGGAGCTTGCAACCCAAGAGGTGGTGCAAACAGTTGAAAAAAAAAGTATTGATACAAAAGTTGGAGCAATTAATATGAAAAGTGAAAATTAACAAAAGGCAACAGTAGTATTTGCCTAATAAGAAATCAGTTTGGGCTACTGCTGTATATAGGACTTACATGGTACAGCACAGACATTCCGTCTTAGTGTGTATTGTTTAGGTTCTATTTTGTCAGCACCCACTTAACCTACCTGCATGTTTTTGATGTGTTGGAGGAAACCAGACCCATGCAAAGATAGGTTCACAGATCACACAGGCAAGGGCAATAAAGAAGATACTCAATCTTTATTATACATCAGAATATAACAGTATGAAATACAGCCATGATGTATAAAAGTACACATATAAACATCTAAGTCACCAAGTCCATAGAGTGCAACTTTAGATGTCTACTAGTCCAGTGGCCTTTAAAATTGCATCATCCCTCCTTTAAGTATCTTGCTGAAATTACCTGTTTTGGACTTGCACTTTCTACTGGGCATGGCAGGAACCTGCCCCACATTAATTTACTCAAGTAAGCACACCAGGCTGATGGACTCATAGGCTTCCCCAGATGAAGATCACAAAGTCCCAGCTTTCACCCAGAATATTCCAATGCAGCAGACAGGACTGGCTTGAGATTAGACTCTACTATGAACATGTTTAACTCTCTCTCTTTCTCTCTCTCTCTCTCTCTAGTCCCCACAGTCCACACATTTATGCAGTGCAAAATTCCCACAGGGGTAGTTATTGGATAGCTTGGAATAAGGATGTTTGGTTAGAGGGACACCTTGGAGCCCCTGCTCTAATAACGTAATGTAAACCAATAGTCAATTAATTGTTGCATTAGGAGCTTGGCTACCTAGAGTAAGAGAAAGCCTTCATTTTAACCTTGGCAGTGTTTTGTAAGTTATACCTGCCTTATCTGTTTCCTGTTGCATAGCAAAAATATATTATTGAGTTAGAAAATATATATATGTGAATTTCTGCCTGGAGAAGAATCATTGGGCCAGATCCAGACTTGCAACTGACAGGTCACTTACGCACGCAAGTTGTGTAAGTGGCGTGTTTTGACTGGAGGGCACATGCGATCCTCCAGATGTTACGCTAGGGTTACAATTGTAACCCTAGCGTGGCAAAAATTGTACGAAACTATAGTTGTGTAAGGGCTCCCACACTTGTGTGGAAAAGCGGTCGTAGGGACCGCTGATCCGCACGAGCACTTTAAGGCAGGCTTATGGCAGTGTAAGCTGCCATAAAGCCCGCAAGAGAGAGGGGAGTGGCAGGGGGCGTGCACTCCCCTCTCTCGTACAAACAGACCGAACGTGCGGGGTCTGGATCCGGCCCATTATCCCTATCCCAAAAACTGGGGAATAAAAGAAAGGGTTAAAAAAAGTCTTATGTTGTTGTGTGAGGCATGAGGCACTGGCTGTATCACTCCTGTCATCACAAAATCTGAAACTTGGCCAGTATAACAAGAAAATAGTTTTATTTTTCCTGTGACCTTTTATTTTTATTCAGTCTTATGTTCAGGGTTTTCTTTATTTATCTGATGTGCGGACCACTTACTGTTGGTTGGATTTCAAGAAGAATAATGCAATAATGCCTCTAACATATATACTCGATATAGTGGCAAAAGGAACCTGAAAAAATGACTTTAGCAGAGTTGAAAAATGAATAATATTAATGCTATAGAACTTGATTCACACTTACGATTGAAATTGCATGCTTGCCTAAAAATACGCATCGCAAGTGCGATGCAAGGATAGCGCTGGCTGCAGCTCATCACACCCACACACTCATATTTTCTCATGTGTAAGCATGCCGTACGTAGAAATAGGAAAGTACCTAGTATATGGCTCTTGAATCTTAGATAAAATGCTACCTTGTCACTGTTGTAATTCCTTTCTTTAATAACATTAAACAATTGCTTTAAATAGGTGTGCCTTATGTGAGTTCATTAATCGCACATGTGCATTGATAAACATTATGCAGCAGCTGATGGCTGTGTGAAGTTTCTATGGACGCATGGACTTTCATATAGTACAACAGGCCTCAGCAACTTACGAGTGTGGTCGAGGGCTACCTTAACTTTTCCCATGTGTATGTTTTGCTAAGCAAGGCAATCCTGCTTGTGAATCTCTCTGCATTGACACGCCCATATTGTACATTAGTAGTCCGTGTGGAGCTCATTTGCAGTAAGTGTCTTTCCCCTCTATTACGCATGCGGGGTTAGTGTTGGACTGCATGAATCAGTTGAAGGTTGAGGTACGTTTGCGTGAATCGTGCGGTTAGGTTTAACATGCGTATTTTTGCCTTCTGCGCATGCGCAGTTTATAACAACGTAACAACACGCACGTGTATATCACACTTACGTATCTGTGAATACGGTTCATAATCAGTAAAGTTAAAAGAGCTAGTCTAGAATTTTAATTTTATATTTAAGAATTACGTTTACTTTTTCTTCTACAGCTGTTTAAAAAGACTTACTTTTTGTTGTATTAGGCATCTCTTTTATTTTACCATTGTATAAAGTATTCTATTTATGTACTTATACATTTTTGTGACCTTTCATTACATTGCAATACATAAATAACACCCCAAGAAAAAGTTTATATTAAAAATAAAGAATTACTTTTTTAAGAATAAAAAACGTGAAGAAGAAAAAACTTAATTCCCTTGCTGTTTAACTGACAGCAGAGATAATGAATTTTCTAGTATAAAGTTGATTTCAAAGGATCAATACAAATTCCTTAAATGTGCAACAGCTTAATTCACTGGGTGTTAATACTCATTAACATGCATTTGTTATTTGCCAGGACAAATGGCTGAACAGCAGGGAGGAAGATTAGCAGTTCTTACAGACTAAGCTTTCTTTATCTCCTGGAACATTTTACTTGTCATTATATATTAATAGAGAAGATTTACCAACAGAAGTAGTGTATCTTGAATAATGACAGACAAAAAGCGTATTAAAATTTTTATTTCATTACAGAGTAAATATTTTGTTATTATTAAGTGCCAAATCTCAGTTCATCATGAAGCAAAAAATCAAGTGAAAATGTTGCTCTCTTCAAGAGATATGGGCTTCTAAAGAATCCAGCAACTACCATGAAACACAATTATACATGATAAAATTATGAGCCTTGTTTTAAAATGGTTGTTTACAATTGTAAAGTACCACATAATATAATGGTGTTAGCTAATGACCTGTTATTAAATAATAATAAAAATAAATAATAAAGTGACTGTGTATGACAAAACTTGTTCATGGTCTCTATGTAATAGAATGCTGGCAAAATTCACAGTTGATACAACTGCATTAAAAGGGTCCTACCAGCCATGTAAACCTGAAAACAAGATATTCCCCGTTTTTACCATACAAGTCCTTAATTTTAGTCAACTATAACCCAACTATGTTCCTCCACTGTACTCACAGAAAAGAATAAAACTGAATACATTGCTGCCATAAGAGAAGTGGATTACTGAAGTAGGTAAGGTTTATTAACTAAGATGATGATCTTAATCATAATACCTCACATAGAACTAATCTCACAAAACCCATTATACCTATACAAAATTAAAGGAACTGGATCCAGAATGAATAATGAGAGGGTAATTACAAATTCAGGGCCGGTGCTAAGGTGTTCGGCGTCTCCCTGCAAACTTTAAATTTGCGCCTACCTGTTTAACAATTTGTCATTATAGTTTCTAGAGTATAGCATCCATGTAAGCATCATAAAACACAATCTGGTAAACACAATAAAAGAAAGCAAATCATAGTTGCTACTATACAATACAGGCAGTATTCTAGTCTCCACTATACAAATCCCATTTCATCCTAAAAACTGCAACACAATACAGACTATATATCTTAGGGACACATACCTTACAGACATTGGGGCTGATCCAGAGCTACGCCTGCCCTCAGTACCCCCATCATGTCTCTGCAAACCCCCAAAATCCCCATCATGTCTCTGCGGCCCTTAGTAACCCCATCATGTCTCTGCAGCCCCAATTATCCCATCATTTCTCTGCAGCCCTCAGTTTCCCCATAATGTCTCTGCAGCCTCTCAATATCCCCATTGTCTTTGCAGCCCCCCTCCCAAAATCCCCATCATGTCTCTGCGGCCCTTAGTAACCCCATCATGTCTCTGCAGCCCCAATTATCCCATCATTTCTCTGCAGCCCTCAGTTTCCCCATAATGTCTCTGCAGCCTCTCAATATCCCCATTGTCTTTGCAGCCCCCCTCCCAAAATCCCCATCATGTCTCTGCGGCCCTTAGTAACCCCATCATGTCTCTGCAGCCCCAATTATCCCATCATTTCTCTGCAGCCCTCAGTTTCCCCATAATGTCTCTGCAGCCTCTCAATATCCCCATTGTCTTTGCAGCCCCCCTCCCAAAATCCCCATCATGTCTCTGCGGCCCTTAGTAACCCCATCATGTCTCTGCAGCCCCAATTATCCCATCATTTCTCTGCAGCCCTCAGTTTCCCCATAATGTCTCTGCAGCCTCTCAATATCCCCATTGTCTTTGCAGCCCCCCTCCCAAAATCCCCATCATGTCTCTGCGGCCCTTAGTAACCCCATCATGTCTCTGCAGCCCCAATTATCCCATCATTTCTCTGCAGCCCTCAGTTTCCCCATAATGTCTCTGCAGCCTCTCAATATCCCCATTGTCTTTGCAGCCCCCCTCCCAAAATCCCCATCATGTCTCTGCGGCCCTTAGTAACCCCATCATGTCTCTGCAGCCCCAATTATCCCATCATTTCTCTGCAGCCCTCAGTTTCCCCATAATGTCTCTGCAGCCTCTCAATATCCCCATTGTCTTTGCAGCCCCCCTCCCAAAATCCCCATCATGTCTCTGCGGCCCTTAGTAACCCCATCATGTCTCTGCAGCCCCAATTATCCCATCATTTCTCTGCAGCCCTCAGTTTCCCCATAATGTCTCTGCAGCCTCTCAATATCCCCATTGTCTTTGCAGCCCCCCTCCCAAAATCCCCATCATGTCTCTGCGGCCCTTAGTAACCCCATCATGTCTCTGCAGCCCCAATTATCCCATCATTTCTCTGCAGCCCTCAGTTTCCCCATAATGTCTCTGCAGCCTCTCAATATCCCCATTGTCTTTGCAGCCCCCCTCCCAAAATCCCCATCATGTCTCTGCGGCCCTTAGTAACCCCATCATGTCTCTGCAGCCCCAATTATCCCATCATTTCTCTGCAGCCCTCAGTTTCCCCATAATGTCTCTGCAGCCTCTCAATATCCCCATTGTCTTTGCAGCCCCCCTCCCAAAATCCCCATCATGTCTCTGCGGCCCTTAGTAACCCCATCATGTCTCTGCAGCCCCAATTATCCCATCATTTCTCTGCAGCCCTCAGTTTCCCCATAATGTCTCTGCAGCCTCTCAATATCCCCATTGTCTTTGCAGCCCCCCTCCCAAAATCCCCATCATGTCTCTGCGGCCCTTAGTAACCCCATCATGTCTCTGCAGCCCCAATTATCCCATCATTTCTCTGCAGCCCTCAGTTTCCCCATAATGTCTCTGCAGCCTCTCAATATCCCCATTGTCTTTGCAGCCCCCCTCCCAAAATCCCCATCATGTCTCTGCGGCCCTTAGTAACCCCATCATGTCTCTGCAGCCCCAATTATCCGAGCCACGAGGTTGGGACGGGGTAAAAGAGTAGCAGAGGGGGAAAAGAGGGTACAAAGTGAGGGGGGGAGTGGTGGAGGAAGGAACAACACTAGGATGGAGGGCCCTGCTCGTGTGAGCTAACACACTATGTGGGAGGGAAGAACTTACAGTAGACATAAGGAGAGGGAAGGAAGTGGTCTTCTGGTGTGATCGGAGGAGAGTGGGAAGGAAGAAAAGGGATAGATGAAGGATGCAGTGTGGATGTTAAGTGAAGGAGGGATAGGCTAGCCTGAACAGGTGCATTCTTCAAGTGAACACTTGAAGACCTGCAATGTGGGAGAGAATCTGACTGGAGAAGAGGAGTGGGTCAAGGACAGAGCCCTGGAGGGACACCAACCGGGGGCAGAGAGGGATGGGAAGATGAGCTAGGGGTGGAAACAGAGAGTGTGCGGTCAGAGAGATAGGAGGAAAACCAGGAGAGAGCAGTGTCAGTGAGACCAAAAGAGCGGAGAGTTTGAAGAAGAAGAGGATGGTCAACAGTGTCAAAAGCAGCTGACAGATCAAGAAGGAGAAGGATGGAGTAGTGTAAGATAACAGATCATTGGTCACTTTGGTAAGGGCAGTCTCAGTGGAATGGAGGGGCCGGAAGCCAGATTGAAGGGGGGTCCAAGAGAGAGTTGTCCGTAAGGTAGCTTCTGAGATGTTGGTAGACTAAGCGCTCAAGGAGTTTTGAGGCAAAGGGGAGAAGGGATAAAGGTCTGTAGCTGGAGGGGGATGTAGGGTCCAGATGAGTTTTTTTGAGAATGGGAGAGACAAGGGCATGCTTAAAAGAGGAAGGAAAGATACCAGATGAGAGGGAAAGGTTGAAAAGGTGGGCTAGATGGGAGCAGGCAGTGGGAGAGAGGTGTTTGAGAAGGTGTGAGGGAATAGGTTCCACAGGGCAGGTTGAGGATGGTGACAATATTAATAAGGAGTGAATTTCATCACTTGTCGTAGGATGAAAAGAAGAAAACTCATGAAGATTACATAGAAGGGGGGTGAAGAGTTGGGAAGAGATGGGGGAAGCAGAGTGGAGGAGATGTAATTTCTGATGGAAGGCGTGGGGGTTGGATACTGGGGAGATGATGAGAGATTTGAAGAAAATTTGTTTGGCTTGGGCATGGGCAGAGCAGTAAGAGGAAAGGATGAATTTAAAGTGGAGAAAGTCAGCAAGGGAGCGAGATTTGCGTCAGAGGCGCTCGGCGGTGCGGGAGCATTGTTTTAGGAAGCCTGTGACCTGAGAGTGCCATGGCTGGGGGTTAGAGCGGTGAAGAGAGATGGAGGAAGGGGGGCAGACAGAGTCAAGGGCAGATGAGAGGGTGGTATTGTAGAAGGCGGTGGCTTGGTTGGGGCAAGAGAAAGAGGTAACGGGGGAGAGGAGTTGGTCAATGGAGGAGGAAAAGGCAGGGATGTTGAGGTGCTGATGTTCTGTCTGGTGGAGAAAGCGTTTGGATTTGGGGAGAGGGGAGGCAGGAGGGGAGAGGAAGAAGGAGAGTAGGTGGTGGTCAGAGAGAGGAAAAGGAGAGATGGAGAAGTCAGTCAGAGTACAGCAGTGGGTGAAGACTATGTCAAGGATATGGCCCTGTATGTGGGTAGGGGAGGTGGTCCATTGAGTCAGGCCAAAGGATGAGGAAATAGAGAGCAGTTTAGATGTGCTGGAATGGGAGGGATTATCAACCGGGATGTTGAAGTCACCCAAGATAATAGAAGGGAGGTCAGAGGAGAGATAGTGGGTGAGCCAGGCAACAAAGTTCTCAAAGAACTGTGAACAAGGGCCTGGTGGCCGGTAAATGACAGCTACGCGGAGATCTAGGGGGCAGAAAAGGTGGATGGGGTGGACCTCTAAGGAAGAGAAGATGAGGGCGGGTTTAGGAGGGATAGTGCGGAAAGTGCATGAGGAAGAGAGAAGCAGGCCGGCACTGCCACCATGACGATCGCCGGCTCTGCGAGAGTGGGAAAAGGAGAGACCACCATAGGCCAGAGCAGCAGGTGAGGTGGTGTCAGTGGGGGAGAACCATGTTTTGGTGAGGGGCCAGGAGGTTAAAGGAGTTAGAGATGAACAGATCATGTATGGCTGGGAACTTGTTACAGATGGATCTTGCGTTCCAGAGAGCGCAGGAGAAGAGGAGGGTGGGGAGAGTGGA
Source organism: Limnodynastes dumerilii (assembly GCA_011038615.1). Taxonomy (NCBI): domain Eukaryota; kingdom Metazoa; phylum Chordata; class Amphibia; order Anura; family Limnodynastidae; genus Limnodynastes; species Limnodynastes dumerilii. The sequence continues at coordinate 20,066 of WWET01008455.1, read as the reverse complement.
AATGTGTATGAGGTTAGTGGAAATGTGTATGAGGTTGGCAGGGTGGGAGGAGCGGGGATGGGGAAGAGGATTGGTGTAGAGGCGAGGGCGGGGGGTTATGGGAATGGGACAGGGAGGGGGTGGGGGAGTGATAAAGGATGCAGGGTTCTGAATTTGGGAGATACAGGTCATGATGTGGAGGGATGAGTGAGGATGTTAAACAGAGAGTTTGAGGTGATAGATGTGGAGGGCACCTGGGCAGTAAGATGTGGTGATGGGAAGTAAATCAGAATATAAATACAATAGGAATGGTAGGTAAATTGATAGAAAAAAAATTGGTACAATTCAAATGTAAATGTAAGTGAAATGAGGGTTAATGATGTATGCAGTATTCCCCATAATATGCCTCCAGTTCCCCTCTCTCCCCCCCAGTATTCCCTATAATATGCCTCCAGTTCAAGCTTGGAACCAGATTGCTGGGTCAAACTTGGAACCGGATTGTTGGGTCAAGCTTGGAACTGGATTGCTGGGTCAAGCTTGGAACCAGATTGCTGGGTCAAACTTGGAACCGGATTGTTGGGTCAAGCTTGGAACTGGATTGCTGGGTCAAGCTTGGAACCAGATTGCTGGGTCAAACTTGGAACCGGATTGTTGGGTCAAGCTTGGAACTGGATTGCTGGGTCAAGCTTGGAACCAGATTGCTGGGTCAAACTTGGAACCGGATTGTTGGGTCAAGCTTGGAACTGGATTGCTGGGTCAAGCTTGGAACCAGATTGCTGGGTCAAACTTGGAACCGGATTGTTGGGTCAAGCTTGGAACTGGATTGCTGGGTCAAGCTTGGAACCAGATTGCTGGGTCAAACTTGGAACCGGATTGTTGGGTCAAGCTTGGAACTGGATTGCTGGGTCAAGCTTGGAACCAGATTGCTGGGTCAAACTTGGAACCGGATTGTTGGGTCAAGCTTGGAACTGGATTGCTGGGTCAAGCTTGGAACCAGATTGCTGGGTCAAACTTGGAACCGGATTGTTGGGTCAAGCTTGGAACTGGATTGCTGGGTCAAGCTTGGAACCAGATTGCTGGGTCAAACTTGGAACCGGATTGTTGGGTCAAGCTTGGAACTGGATTGCTGGGTCAAGCTTGGAACCAGATTGCTGGGTCAAGCTGGGACTGGATCTGAATTGCAAGGTGATGTTGGGAGCAGTAGTGCCGGTAATGCTGGGAGCAGTAGTAAGTCAAGCTGGACTGATGCAAGGCAGACAGATCAGGATGCAAGACAGAGTGGAACCAGACACTTTGAAGACCAAGTTGTTCTGGCACTGAGGGATCAGGGCACAGGGTAGAAATAGCCCACCCAGTGCACAGATTGACTGGAGGGATCATGTGTGCTGCAGAGGAGTATTTGAGTTGCTGCTGGGAATCACCTGACGGGAGGCAAAATGGCGATGCCCATGCACCAGAGGATAGTGGTGCAGATACCTTATCCAGACACTAAGAAGCATACGTGCTACAATGGAGACTGTGCAGGAGGCTGCCATTATTGGGAGAGGCACCTCTGGAGGGCTGGAGAGCGGGTATGATGTGGGAGAGCCACTGATAAATGGCTCTAGGACAGGTAAGTGTGGTGCTTGCTGCCGCAGACCGTGACACTGATTGGTTGCTATGAGCAGTATCTCCATTTTTCCTTTCCCACAGCTTAGTAAATCTGGCCCTAGGGTCCAGATTTACTAAGCTGTGAGTTTTGAAACAGTGGAGATGTTGCCCATAGCAACCAATCAGATTCTAGCGGACATTCTCTAGAATGCAATAGTTAAATAAGATCTAGAATCTGTTTGGGTGCTATGGGCAAACTCTCCACTGTTTCAAAACTCACAGCTTAGTAAATCTGGCCCCTGGACAAGCTGCTTTTCTATGGAAGTACATGATTTCACAATTTGACAATGGCGGGGTAAATACACTGGGACTTACACTGTACAAGCTTGAACACACACTAGGGGCCATATTTACTAACTGCAGGTTTGGATAAGTGGAGATGTTGCCTATAGCAACCAATCAGATCTCCACTTTTCCAAACCTGCAGCTTAGGAAATCGGGCCCTAGGGCTATATAAAGATTGTCTTTAATAGAGCAAGCTGAAGATAATTTAGCCAGAGGTACACTTAGCTGTATATATTTAAGAGACTGGAATGATGGAATAATCCAATGTATAGGTCTTTAAGTGTAACTACTGGATCTCCGGAGAATTGCACAGTGATGTTAGGGATGGATCTCCCTCACCATCACCTCTATGGGGTATCAAAGAGCACAGTGAGTGCAGCTCTTTATTTGGATATATTGCTATAATTTAATGTATTTTATTGTTGTCTATTAAATATTTTGAATATTTTTGAATATACTTAGGGTGCTTTCTTGTTCTTTAGATATTGTCTATAGGGGATGTCTCATACCTTCTGGCTGCTAAAGCATAATCTATTTGAATTTCTATTGCCCCAATACATCTTGATTAGTGCTAAGTTGTTATTTTGATTTGTTATAAGCCCTTTGAACCTGAGAATTAACATCTCTATCGATAATTCCTAAGTGAGTTTCCTGTAGGTTGGCTGATTGGAGCCATTTCATAATGTTTGTGTAGTATTTAAACAGGATATTAGGGTTATTAACGGGAGCTTTTATCTGTCAGGTCAGTTGTTATGATAGATTTATAGACATACCGAAATGTAAATTTGTTTGACCTGGGATATACAAGCTCGTACAAGCAGTGTATTCAACTTATTATTATAAGGCCAGGTGAGTGTGCCCTTCGTCAGATAGAGAGAGTATAGTGACGTGCTTTTAAATACATGAAAAAGAAGGTATTGAGGATTTGGAATTTTCAGCTTCTGGAAGACTATCATGTTTCTTCTGGGTCAAATACATCTCATATGGATAGGAAGATACTTGTTTTCTATGTGGTAAAAAGATGATTATCCATACCAGATGGGAATGCTGGGCTCCCAGAGAGTGTAAGATATTGAGGTTTTGTGCAGACTGTAGAGACACCTTGTGACTTTAAGCCATGCTTTTTATGTGTCAGTAAATAAGATATTACCAAGTCCATGTGCAATTTAAAGTGCAATAAAGCACCTGGGGAAAATCTCTTTTTCAAAGTGCTCTTCTGTGAAATGCTTTTGATAGTGTTACACCCTGGATTGCCATATCTAGTTATGTCTACGTGATTCATGTTGTGGATATTTCTACTAGCTGCCCCTAGAGGCTGCTGTTGAACACTCTCTCTGGGACTCATTTGTACATTGCCTTTTATTCTGCACCTGGATATAGCTCTGATTCCAGAGCAAGGTGTGGATCATTATTTTCTGTTTCCTGTTACCCACTTCCTGTGCTGCATGCTTGTTTGCTGTGTCCATGTTGACTTTGTTGGACAGATTGCATATTTCTACTGTGGACGTTTTTGGCAGTAATATATAGAAACAAAAAATTAGGACTAGCGCTCAATCATCAACAAACTCTCTACTGGCGAAATTAAATAATTATAAAAATATATAAACCTGAACTGCTGTGAAAAAAAAAGTAGAATCACAAATGTTTAATTTCTATTGATCATATAAACCAAACTGGCAACACACTGAGGGGGTGTGCTATACCGCCCTAAGGGACCAAGGAAATCAAGCGAAGAAAACAGCTGCGCCTGTTTGGATAGGTGACCAGAAAAGACTTTGTCACAAAAATCTAAAACGTGTATATAAATTCACACATTTATTAATAAACAAACAAATAATACACAATAATATGATTGTGATTGTTTTCTAATGGCATACCTCATAAATCATGATCAATAAGACTTTTGTTTGAAGCCTCAATTGTTAATATCACCTAATTTGTTTATCCATTGCTACTCATATTGGATACATTACACCTTTGGTAACAATTTTTCTAGTGAGAGACTATCTATCTTTTTGGATTTACATCAACTATACCAATTAGGACCCTATGTTACTTTAGGATTTTACTGAATTTTTCAGCAAGTGGGATTTTTTTTGCAATATTTACAGGTGGCCACCAAAATATCTACTCAATATTTATTTGTATATGGATTATCAATTGTGCTGTTTCTGAGCTATATCTTTTATTGCAATCACATTATTGTGGATTGTTTGTTTATTAATAAATGTGTGAATTTATATACACGTATTAGATTTTTGTGACAAAGCGCAGTATCTTTTCGATTGGTCACCTATCCAAACAGGCACAGCTGTTTTCTTAACTTTTTTGGCAGTAACACCCATCTTGGACACTCCATGCTTATGACATTTTGTTGCCTCCATTTTTATCTGTATTCCCAGTATCTTGGTATTTTCTGCTCATTTTTGCCTTATCTGCATTGTCCTGTGTTACATATCCTGTGTCATCTGTGTCTTCCTACAATAAACCTCACCAGTTCCCGAGCTACCGAATTGTGTCGTCCTACCTATCGTAAGAGCATGACCCAACCAAACAGTATGGGGGCTGCCAGAGAATCTGCCTCTATGAAATTTTGTCAACTTGACCAGCAAAGCCCTAGGGTTCCTTCTGACATGGGTTCCAGTGATGTCCATTTGCTTAATGCATTACATTTAGATGTGGTGCTACTGTGTTCCCAAATGTCTCAAATTCTGTCTTTCTTGCCTACCTTTGTCTCTGTTGTGCTGGCCTAGGACATTAAGTCCAGTTCTGACCTGTGCACAGACCCATAACCCCAGGTGGGGTCTTTAGTGCCACAACCATAGGAGGTATCTCCAGTGCCGCAACCCCAGGAGGGGCCTCTAGTCACTGGCTACTGGGCCCCTCAGTTTCCCATGTTGGAACTCCAGTACCCAGTGTGAGGGTGCATGCTTTAGTAAAGACAGCTGAGGTGCCTCACAGCGCAACCCAACCAGAGGTGTCTGCTACCCAGCAAGATGTGCATGTGCTTGCTGCCCAGTGAGATGTGCCTGCATTTGCTGACCAGCAACATGTGCCTGTTGACCAGCAAAATATGCCTACACCTGCTGACCAGCGAGATATGCCTGTGTCTGCTGAGATATGCCTGCATCTGCTGACTAGTGAGATATGCCTGTGCCAGCTGTTCAGCCAAAAACGCCTGTGCCAGCTGTCCATCAAGCTGCCACAGAGGGGAACTCCACCCTTGCCGCTTCTGAGGGGGACTTCAGTCTTGTCGCCCCAGAGGGGGCTCCAGCCTTGCCACCGCAGACGGGGACTCCAATACCAGAGAGGGACTCCTGTTCTGCCATCCCAGAGGAGGACTCCTACCTTGCCATCCCAGAGGAAGACACCTGGCCTGCCATCCCAGAGGGGGATATCTGTCCTGCCTACCAGTCCATTGTTCTTGTCATTCCAGAGGGAGACTCTTGCCCTACTATCCCAAATGTGGCCACACCAACTGCTTAGCTGCCTGAGACCACATCACCTGCCCAGCCACCCCTGTCAGAATCTGAGATCCAGTCATTACAGAGGACTTTGGGACTTCTGGGCCTTTTGTGAGGCAAGGTATGTACCACTGTTTCCTGGGCCCCTCTTCAAACAGCCAATCACAATCCCAATCTCTACTTTAAATACCATCTGTGTCAGTACCATCTTGACAAGAGAACTCTTACCCCAAAACCCTCCACTGATGTTGTCTTTCGTCTAGTAAGAAGAAAAAGTCCAGAAGGAAGAGGGTGGCATACTGGTACAACCTGATCTGCCATTTTCAATTATGCCTCTAGGTGCAGTCCTGGACTGATGTTTCATGTTGTGGACATTTCTACTAACTGCATTAGAGACTGCTGTCTCTGGGGCTAAATTGTATCTTGCCTGATATCCTGTACCTGGATATAGCTCTGGCTATTAATATCCCATGATTCCAGAGCAAGGTGTGGGTCATTATTTCCTGTTTCCTGTTACCTGCTTCATGTGCTGCAAGTTGGTTTTCTGTTTGCATGTGGACTTTGTTGAATATTTTGCATATTTCTACTGTAGACTTTTTTGGACTCTTTTGGCATTAACACCCTTCTTGGACACTCTGGACCAGATTCACACTTGCGTGTGTGAACCGTAGGTACAGATACACATGTATCCGCACCCACTTCTCAGGTTCCCCCCCCCCAGTTTTTAGGTACCTTATGGCACTTACGAGTACCATAGGGCTACCTTATCTAAATGTGCGTAGTTTCCTTCTTAAGAAGGAGAAGCTTCTTAGGTGTGAATATGGGCCTCCGTGCTTCTCACATTTGCCTGCATTCCTGGTATCCTGAAAGTTTGTGCTTCTTAAGTGCATGAAAATAAGAAATAAGCTACTACGTGTGCTTAGTAGCTCATTTATGCAGTCTACGTACCATTTAGGTTTTTTTAAGAAATAGAAAGAGGCGAGCCTAGGGGAGGATTTAAGAAGAGCGGGAGTTGGAGGTATGTTAAGGAGCCGGGGAGGGCGGGTTAGGGGTAAGAACATTTGCATTCTCCTTCTTAAGAAGGAGAATAAGAACAAGAACTTATGAAAGCCCTAGGTTCTTAAAAAAAAAATGGGGAGGTGAAGGGGAAGGAAGCTTTAAGTTAAGTGCGGATACATGCTTATCCACACCTTCTTAAAGCTTTCCTAAGTGTGAACATGGTCCTTGGTGTTTTCTGCTCATTTCTGCCTTATCTGCATTGTGTTACATATTGTGTGTTATCTGTGTCTTCCTGCAATAAACCTCACCAGTTCCTGAGTTGCCAAGTTGTGTCATCATACCAATCATAACAGATGAAGGAGCAATTTTACTGCAGTTTTAAACAGGGCCTAGAGGCTGAATGCTGTGATGTCTGGAGACCTAATTCCTCCCTATTCTTTGCCTATTCTGAGACACTTCATAATGATCCTAGCTTTATTACCCCTCCGGTTAATACTTTATGCACTTTCACAGGTCTGCATTAAAAATGCCAGTGGCAGCATTAGCATAGGGTAGGATAGCTTGGGAAATATGCATTATGGCCTAACAATGATCGATTCAAGGCTTCACAATTTTTCTGAAGTGTAATAATCATAGAAATAATGGGAGAGTAGATACATTTACATAAGTTGAGGAGATGCGTAGGTAAATAAATCCCCATATTTTTGATTTTCTATTGTGCTCTTTTAAACTCAGAAAATTGAGAGGCCACATTTACCCTCTTGAGAGGGTGAATTTTAGATTTGTGGATATTAATCTTGTAGCCTGTGAAAGTGTCTATATCATGTATTTTCTCTAAGATTGCAGGGATAGAGAATTCACAGTTGGAGACCAAGAGTAGCTTGTCATCTGCCAATAGGGCCATTTTACATTCCATATTTTCACCTAGATACCAAAAAATGCAAATGACCGGTGTAAGGTAATTGCTATGGGCTCTATAGCAATAGTAAGCAATAAAAGAGATGGAGGATATCCTTGTTCTGTGCCTCTCTGTATTGGGGGTGGGAGATGCTCTCATTGGTGAATATTTGTGAGTGGTAGGCACTGTAGAATGCATGCAAAATTGTAAGAAATCCATCTGGGAAACAAAATCTAAATAGGGTCTCATTTATATGGTCCCAAGAAACCATACCATATGATCTTTCAGCATCGAATGATAATAGAATATTGGGGTCAGAGACAGAATAGTCCTGTAGGTGATGTATTATGCCCAAGACCTTGCAAGGAAGGATTATCCTCAGTCATTCTGCTAAAATGTGTAAGGATATTGTAAGAAGAGATATTGGTCCATAGGATAGCATGGTTGCTCAGGGAATAGCAGTTGTGTCTCCCAGTCATGAGTTTGATTCTCGGACTAGGCCTAATTTAATCTGTGAGGAGTTTGTATGTTTTCCCTGTGTCTCCAGGGGTTTCCTAGGGTACTCCAGTTTCTTCCCACACTCCAAAAACACACTGGTAGGTTAATTGGCTGCTGAATAAATTAACCCTATTCTGTGTGTGTATATCTGTTTTAGGAAACTTAGAATGTAGCTCCAGTGGGGCAGGGACTGATATGAATGTGATATATGTGATCTGATGGCATTGTATGAAAACCTGTTAATAAATAATAAAAAATAAATAGGTTGCTGGGTCCTTCAAATTTCTTTCTGTTTTGGTAAAACTTTGATAATGACAAAATTAGAATGCAATGGTGACACACAGTCTGCAAGCAGAGGTTCCTGGGGGGGGGGGGTACTAATTACAAAGGACCGGGCATGGTAGGAGGCACAGGAGAAGCACAGCCCACACTCCAATGTGTTTGAACACACTCCTATTGTTGGGGCAAAAGTATTTGTATATTTCAACAATGCGGGGGGGGGGGGGGGGGGGGCG
>WWET01008453.1:4937-29117 GCA_011038615.1 Limnodynastes dumerilii | reverse complement strand
AGTTTTTATAAATTAAACCTGGCCTTGCAACAAGAGGTGCTTCCCCTTGCATGTAGGGGCAGACATTCTAAAAGGATGGGTATAAATTGTGTTTGCTTATGTTTTGTGTTCCTCTGCATTAAACCAAAAACGTAACATCTATAGTACGTACGACCTTACTGTACCTGGTATGATAACTGCATCAAATTCACTGACTTTCAGATCTTTAAGGTCCTTAATGTTTCCTCTTGCAATGCGCGCACTTTCTGTGAGCACATTACGCTTCTCCTCAGTGGGCTGTCCCTTCACATGGTCCACCACATGCATCTGCTCTATATTGGGTGCAAACATCACATACTGTGGAATGGAAACAGAGAGAAATACTTCTATTACATTAAGTATGGTGGTATCTGTAGAACGTCAGATCAGTAGTATTTGTGCTACAGCATAGGAAGCATGGAAAATCACACGGGAAGAGTTGTAACACTAAATAGAGTCACTCCTAATGGATTTCTCAAAAGTGATATCACAAACATTACTAGTGGGATGTGTGACATAGAAATATGAGCAACACTGAAGGGAAATTGTAAATAATACAGCAGGTTGATTGTACAGACTGAAATATGGGATGATGCAATAGTTCAGCGACTTAATAATAACTAATAAAATATTAATAGTGTTTGCAGAGGTGTGCAAGATTATATTCATGATATGTATCTAAGCGTCACATCAGTGATACAGTACAGCTACTATGATTATAAATACTAGGCTCATTTTATGTAGCATTAAAAGATTGCAAATAAACATATCAAAAATGATTTTTCACATCTGGGACATTATAGTCTGTCTGCCTCTGGACTGAGAAGATCGCCAGTGTAAGGAAGTAGTGAGATTACAGCACATGAGTTCACAGGATCATTAACAAGTTACATGTAAAAGCCTTCCAGAATCTGCTCATTTACTAAACAACTGCAATGCTCTTTACCTGGCTTCCCTGTGCTCTATGCAAAGAAACATTGTGTTATGAAGTTTTGTCTCACCTGGGATCCTGCTCTGCTTAGGTGCACCAAAACAGCAGACGACTCATGGATCTCACTACCATCATACACCCCGCAGCCGGAGAGGATCACTGCCACCTTCTTGGACATGATGAACACAGAGCAATGGAGAGATCGTTGCAGAGACTCTAGTGACTTGTCAGTTGGAATAAAGGAAGCGGTGAGTGGCTGCAGCTGAAGGAGAAACTGATGAACACTGTGTGACAGCTGCACTTTTATACACAGGGAGAAGGTGTGTCTAAGAGGAAGAGCAGGCAGACAAGGAAGTGCTATTACCCTGTAATCATTTAACTAGTTCAGAGCATGGGGTTTTCCCACACTTAAAACACAGGTTGTCTTTTTTGTTGAGGTGAAGAGGGCTAACAATAGCCAAATTCTCAGTATACTTAATTTTAACACTTTGCCCCATATTTTGTACCTGACACCACATTTACCAGAACAAATAATTCTGTACTGAAAAAACTGAAGTGTAATAGTGGCCAGTTAAATACATGAGGGAAACCTGTCCCTGTATAGCTGGTACCAAACCAGGAGATCACAGTGAATGGCAGTGCCAGGACCACAGACTTCATATTTATTTGAGATAACAAAACACGTGGTATTATAATATCATGTAATATAATTTGCTCACTTTATAGACAGAGGTCATCGTGAGTGAGGTAGTGGCCTAATGAGAACTATACAATGATAGCAACTAACCAGATTCTAACTATTATTATAGAAAATGTACTCAAAGAATGATATCTGGAATATTATCAGTTGCTTAAATCTATGAACCAGATCCATACCTCCACTACTGCTATGGGCAGAGCTGCGACCACTGTATTCTACACTCCATACAAGGGAGGGCAGGCCACTCTCCTCGCTCTATGCTCCGATGCCCCTACCTTAACAGTGTAAAATGGGGGTGGTACAATGGGAACTGTACAGAAGGACTGAAGCAAACCCTTACTGTACAATTTACATCCCTCCTCCCGTCCGCAGAGTGGAAGCGCTTAAGCTTTGGGCTCTGTTCCATCCTGCTGACAGAATACTTACCAGAACTGATCTGGATCTTCTGGATCCAGAAGTCTGTCCTGGTCCATTCCGGTGCCATGGCGTCCGCACATAGCCATCGGAAAACACCCCCTTAGCATACAACTGGATCTATTCCTACATCTCCAACTCCATCTATTGTTATACATGTCTGTTCATTAGTTTTTGTGTATTTATGTATGTAAACACTTATATTTTAACTAATATATTAACAGCAAAGAATAACCAAAAACTTAACAGAAATCTATCTACAGAATAAATTATATTAAAAGTGCTAGAAATTGGCTTGGTCCTGTGTCCAAAGACCCCCAAAAAAGTTACCAACACAAAGTACAGATCAGCGCAAAAAAATACCAATAGAACACATAGCTTAACTAAACATATTCATTTTTCTTTGTTCAACACCTTTATTAAATATTCAATCTCAGAAAGATTTGTTAAAACTAAGTTACATACTGAAATATCATATATAATAAATCTAAGGCTTCTAAACCAAATGCTATTTTTTATTATAATATTTTAGCGCTGATCGGTACTTTGTGTTAGTATATTTACACATATTTGGTAAGTTAATATGAAGAATATTCCATTGCTCATTGGAACTAGATACTCACTTTTCAGGAATGTTCTTTGCTTCACTGGAGAAACCCATCAGTCTTCCTTGTATCTCAATGCCCACATTGCAAGCTGTCAGGAGCTCATCACCGCGGACTTGTCTACCTTGTGACAGTATCTGAGACAGTGCTAAGATGGCAGGAAGCACTGCCCCAGAGGGGTGTGTGGCCGGGTGCCAGGTGTCATCAAAGTCCTTGAGGTGAATCTATGTGGAAAATATATCAATAAATGCTTTGTACGGTGTTATATTCATTCCTTGTATTATAATGTGAAAATCTACTTACAACTACTCAGCGTTGGTGAAAAATGTAATCTTTTTGCCCATGGATAGAACAAAGGACTAATTATCCATAGGTTGAAAAATGAAGATCCTGAAAAGCAAACAATATATTGTTAATATTTAAAATAATACCAAAAAATAGTGAATAATAATAATTGGACCGTATTCAGACTTCCGAGCTGCGATCAGAGCGCAAATATACGCACCTACGGAGCATGCCAATCCCTGACACTCCCTCACTTTAGACCTAGGTCACGGAGACTTCCGCCTCCATAGATTAGCATTAACTGTCCGTCGCCACTTTTGTGCGCATTTTTCTTACGTGCAGGCGTATTTTTGTAATAGCGTCCACTTCCCTTCATTTAAATTACCCCCCCCCCGCCCATTTATATTTACATTTCTAGGTGCGTATCTTTCCGCTCGACTTCCACGCGTATCTAGCTACTCCCTTCTTATATGTGTGTTATAGACACTACTAGAGCTCAAAGTAATATTAGCCAGGGCCGCTGTCAGAAATTGTGAGCTACGTCACATAGGGGACGGGCACCTCGGACCTGCGTTAGCAGCGGGCTGGTGCAGCTCTCAGCAGCAAGTATCAGCAGAGCAAAGATAAGTTAGTATTGGCGGCCCTGACACTAACAATTGATACATTTATACACAACAGGAACGCACAACTAAAGAGGAACAACCACAACATAATTTTGTTTCTATTGAGAAGAATGTAAAAAGCTCATTTGGTTTTAAAACTGGTTTAATTAAATAAACAAACAATTTTGTGTTCTTGAGGAATTAGAAAAAAGTGTAAAAATATTCTCTTAAAAATATAAGTATTTATTTTTTGCCATGATCATTTAATGATTGTTTTGATAATATAGAATACTTAATGATCCCACATTACAAAAAAAAAAAGGTAGGTAAGGTTAGTTCTAGTTAGTACAGATCACGTAATTACCTAGAACAAAGGTAATCTAAGGAGACTTTTCATCTTTCAACATAGACTCATGTAGCAATGTATGTGCTTACATTCCGTCTGTTGAGCCTAGCCCTGGAGCTATTGTAAAACCTAATGTTGTGACAGAAGTAATGTAAGGTTGTGAAAGCAGGTGAAATAGCTTCCTTACAATTATTTGTGTCGCACCATTTTCACAAATATAACTGTTTTATACATTCCCCAGTATAGGCAACGCCTGGGAGAAGAAGAATGAAAACCAACAGCGGAGACTGGATGGAGTAGGAAGCGGGAAGAGACAGAGTCAGAAGGGACTGACCTGTGACAAACAAAACGGAACACTTAAAAGGGACGGGCGACAGAGGAAGACCACCAGACCGGACGAAGACGGACAAAACGCACTGGGGCTCACGCAACACTCAAGCAGAGGGGCCCCCAGAGGGGTAACAAAAACAGGTACACAGGAGCAGGCAAGGAGAATTGGTAACGGAGTAGACACCAGGTGGAGAGAGGGAGATCCAACACTGCAGGAGAACTACAAGGTGCAAGGCAGGAACAATGGGACACTCAGGAATCAGTTCACTAGACAATAAACTTCCCATGTCTGAGGATCAGGCAATGAACCCCAACACCCCAATAAAACACAACACAATAAACGAAGCTGACAACTTTTTATAGGTCAATTAATAATATATTTATTGAATGGAATTTTTATGAAGGGGATTGATTTTAAATTCGACTATATGAATTTCTTTACTGTTAAATTTAGATGGGGGCAACATAAGCAAGGCAAGTACAAACAATACATGATGACATAGTATTCTGCTTTTACCACTTACCAAGCGCTCCACCCAAATGCAATAACTGGAAAACGGCTAGGTTTACCCAAACCAAGCAAAACCCAGCGAACGCTCACACGGCCCTCCACAAAACAGTTAAGCATCAGGCGCCGCCATGACACCACAGAATGACAAAAGCTACTTGCAATTTCTTACCGCCAACTGCAAACTAACACCTATTGTAACTGGGTGGGAGAGTGGGAAATGATTAAAAAAAATAGGGACCCTCCTCTCAGCTCCAGGGGATTATAAACTGTGGATGACTCACCCAAACTCCTTCCCCCTCCAGCACTACAACTAATGGTGAGTTTTTGGGCGTCATTCCTGATCCCAGACAGGGATTTTAATATCCTTTGGGTTTAATTACGCCCTCACTCTTTCAAAGCACTAGGCACAGGCAAGGCAGCAGGTCACAAAACAGGCAACCAGACTCTATATCCGGCGCTGTCAATCTGTCAGCACCGGTCTGTCGTTTTTTTTTTTTTGTGAAGAAAGTTTTTATTTTAAAAAATAATTCAGATTTGGGCTTGGAAACCTCAAATCTCTAATTCTGTTTCCACAGATTCAATTTTTTTCCCCTGTAATTCAGCCATGGTTTTCCACCTATTTTACTCCTAAAACAAAGCAAAACAAAAACATTCAATTTTTATTAGCAAGATGTTAATGAGTAGACAAATATAAATACACCTGCTAAAAAAAAATCACCCAGTTAGTCACCGGAGACAAATAGTCACTGTGTGCAGACACATACAAGGAATTTTCCTTCAAAGTAAATCATTCTAGGCTTTGTGTGGATGACAGCACAATAACGATCAGTCAGTCTGCTATGCATGTAATACAAGACATACCTGTCATCAGACAAGCGTTGTTTACATGGAATCTGTTTATTTTACCGTTACTGGCTAAATCTGTATTCTCTTAAAAGTAAACTGAGAATATAAGTTTTGTCAATGACAGATATCTGTTAAATAGATATTACTATCCTTAGCCAAAATTGCTGATGTGTTTAAAATGTAATTTAATGCATTTTATAAAACAAATAGTAAATTTTAATTTATTCCCTTTTTTTCATGTATTATTTTCTATTTTACATTACCAAGTCCTATTACTAGCGGAGTTAAGTCATTGAAAGTATATTATGAACTACAGCTCTAACCGTTATCAAAGGGGCGTGATCACTCATTGGGGGTGTGGTCAACCCATTGGGGGCGCAGCTGTGCATCCTTGAATGGATGTCTAGCAGGTATATATATATATATATATATATATATATACACACACACACATATACACACACATTAGATGTACTCCAGCACACAAATCCTCCTCCTTATTCATCAACTCTCCATTTTTATTATACACCCCCCCCCCCTCCATCAGAAGCTTTGATTACCCTCTTTTCTTCACCAGCTCCTCCATTACATCTAGAGACCTGCATTACAACTAGAGACCTGCATTACAACTAGAGACCTGCATTATATCTAGAGACCTGCATTACATCTAGAGACCTGCATTACAACTAGAGACCTGCATTACAACTAGAGACCTGCATTATATCTAGAGACCTGCATTACATCTAGAGACCTGCATTACAACTAGAGACCTGCATTACAACTAGAGACCTGCATTATATCTAGAGACCTGCATTACATCTAGAGACCTGCATTACAACTAGAGACCTGCATTACAACTAGAGACCTGCATTATATCTAGAGACCTGCATTACATCTAGAGACCTGCATTACAACTAGAGACCTGCATTACAACTAGAGACCTGCATTATATCTAGAGACCTGCATTACATCTAGAGACCTGCATTACAACTAGAGACCTGCATTACAACTAGAGACCTGCATTATATCTAGAGACCTGCATTACATCTAGAGACCTGCATTACAACTAGAGACCTGCATTACAACTAGAGACCTGCATTATATCTAGAGACCTGCATTACATCTAGAGACCTGCATTACAACTAGAGACCTGCATTACAACTAGAGACCTGCATTATATCTAGAGACCTGCATTACATCTAGAGACCTGCATTACAACTAGAGACCTGCATTACAACTAGAGACCTGCATTATATCTAGAGACCTGCATTACATCTAGAGACCTGCATTACAACTAGAGACCTGCATTACAACTAGAGACCTGCATTATATCTAGAGACCTGCATTACATCTAGAGACCTGCATTACAACTAGAGACCTGCATTACAACTAGAGACCTGCATTATATCTAGAGACCTGCATTACATCTAGAGACCTGCATTACAACTAGAGACCTGCATTACAACTAGAGACCTGCATTATATCTAGAGACCTGCATTACATCTAGAGACCTGCATTACAACTAGAGACCTGCATTACAACTAGAGACCTGCATTATATCTAGAGACCTGCATTACATCTAGAGACCTGCATTACAACTAGAGACCTGCATTACAACTAGAGACCTGCATTATATCTAGAGACCTGCATTACATCTAGAGACCTGCATTACAACTAGAGACCTGCATTACAACTAGAGACCTGCATTATATCTAGAGACCTGCATTACATCTAGAGACCTGCATTACAACTAGAGACCTGCATTACAACTAGAGACCTGCATTATATCTAGAGACCTGCATTACATCTAGAGACCTGCATTACAACTAGAGACCTGCATTACAACTAGAGACCTGCATTATATCTAGAGACCTGCATTACATCTAGAGACCTGCATTACAACTAGAGACCTGCATTACAACTAGAGACCTGCATTATATCTAGAGACCTGCATTACATCTAGAGACCTGCATTACAACTAGAGACCTGCATTACAACTAGAGACCTGCATTATATCTAGAGACCTGCATTACATCTAGAGACCTGCATTACAACTAGAGACCTGCATTACAACTAGAGACCTGCATTATATCTAGAGACCTGCATTACATCTAGAGACCTGCATTACAACTAGAGACCTGCATTACAACTAGAGACCTGCATTATATCTAGAGACCTGCATTACATCTAGAGACCTGCATTACAACTAGAGACCTGCATTACAACTAGAGACCTGCATTATATCTAGAGACCTGCATTACATCTAGAGACCTGCATTACAACTAGAGACCTGCATTACAACTAGAGACCTGCATTATATCTAGAGACCTGCATTACATCTAGAGACCTGCATTACAACTAGAGACCTGCATTACAACTAGAGACCTGCATTATATCTAGAGACCTGCATTACATCTAGAGACCTGCATTACAACTAGAGACCTGCATTACAACTAGAGACCTGCATTATATCTAGAGACCTGCATTACATCTAGAGACCTGCATTACAACTAGAGACCTGCATTACAACTAGAGACCTGCATTATATCTAGAGACCTGCATTACATCTAGAGACCTGCATTACAACTAGAGACCTGCATTACAACTAGAGACCTGCATTATATCTAGAGACCTGCATTACATCTAGAGACCTGCATTACAACTAGAGACCTGCATTACAACTAGAGACCTGCATTATATCTAGAGACCTGCATTACATCTAGAGACCTGCATTACAACTAGAGACCTGCATTACAACTAGAGACCTGCATTATATCTAGAGACCTGCATTACATCTAGAGACCTGCATTACAACTAGAGACCTGCATTACAACTAGAGACCTGCATTATATCTAGAGACCTGCATTACATCTAGAGACCTGCATTACAACTAGAGACCTGCATTACAACTAGAGACCTGCATTATATCTAGAGACCTGCATTACATCTAGAGACCTGCATTACAACTAGAGACCTGCATTACAACTAGAGACCTGCATTATATCTAGAGACCTGCATTACATCTAGAGACCTGCATTACAACTAGAGACCTGCATTACAACTAGAGACCTGCATTATATCTAGAGACCTGCATTACATCTAGAGACCTGCATTACAACTAGAGACCTGCATTACAACTAGAGACCTGCATTATATCTAGAGACCTGCATTACATCTAGAGACCTGCATTACAACTAGAGACCTGCATTACAACTAGAGACCTGCATTATATCTAGAGACCTGCATTACATCTAGAGACCTGCATTACAACTAGAGACCTGCATTACAACTAGAGACCTGCATTATATCTAGAGACCTGCATTACATCTAGAGACCTGCATTACAACTAGAGACCTGCATTACAACTAGAGACCTGCATTATATCTAGAGACCTGCATTACATCTAGAGACCTGCATTACAACTAGAGACCTGCATTACAACTAGAGACCTGCATTATATCTAGAGACCTGCATTACATCTAGAGACCTGCATTACAACTAGAGACCTGCATTACAACTAGAGACCTGCATTATATCTAGAGACCTGCATTACATCTAGAGACCTGCATTACAACTAGAGACCTGCATTACAACTAGAGACCTGCATTATATCTAGAGACCTGCATTACATCTAGAGACCTGCATTACAACTAGAGACCTGCATTACAACTAGAGACCTGCATTATATCTAGAGACCTGCATTACATCTAGAGACCTGCATTACAACTAGAGACCTGCATTACAACTAGAGACCTGCATTATATCTAGAGACCTGCATTACATCTAGAGACCTGCATTACAACTAGAGACCTGCATTACAACTAGAGACCTGCATTATATCTAGAGACCTGCATTACATCTAGAGACCTGCATTACAACTAGAGACCTGCATTACAACTAGAGACCTGCATTATATCTAGAGACCTGCATTACATCTAGAGACCTGCATTACAACTAGAGACCTGCATTACAACTAGAGACCTGCATTATATCTAGAGACCTGCATTACATCTAGAGACCTGCATTACAACTAGAGACCTGCATTACAACTAGAGACCTGCATTATATCTAGAGACCTGCATTACATCTAGAGACCTGCATTACAACTAGAGACCTGCATTACAACTAGAGACCTGCATTATATCTAGAGACCTGCATTACATCTAGAGACCTGCATTACAACTAGAGACCTGCATTACAACTAGAGACCTGCATTATATCTAGAGACCTGCATTACATCTAGAGACCTGCATTACAACTAGAGACCTGCATTACAACTAGAGACCTGCATTATATCTAGAGACCTGCATTACATCTAGAGACCTGCATTACAACTAGAGACCTGCATTACAACTAGAGACCTGCATTATATCTAGAGACCTGCATTACATCTAGAGACCTGCATTACAACTAGAGACCTGCATTACAACTAGAGACCTGCATTATATCTAGAGACCTGCATTACATCTAGAGACCTGCATTACAACTAGAGACCTGCATTACAACTAGAGACCTGCATTATATCTAGAGACCTGCATTACATCTAGAGACCTGCATTACAACTAGAGACCTGCATTACAACTAGAGACCTGCATTATATCTAGAGACCTGCATTACATCTAGAGACCTGCATTACAACTAGAGACCTGCATTACAACTAGAGACCTGCATTATATCTAGAGACCTGCATTACATCTAGAGACCTGCATTACAACTAGAGACCTGCATTACAACTAGAGACCTGCATTATATCTAGAGACCTGCATTACATCTAGAGACCTGCATTACAACTAGAGACCTGCATTACAACTAGAGACCTGCATTATATCTAGAGACCTGCATTACATCTAGAGACCTGCATTACAACTAGAGACCTGCATTACAACTAGAGACCTGCATTATATCTAGAGACCTGCATTACATCTAGAGACCTGCATTACAACTAGAGACCTGCATTACAACTAGAGACCTGCATTATATCTAGAGACCTGCATTACATCTAGAGACCTGCATTACAACTAGAGACCTGCATTACAACTAGAGACCTGCATTATATCTAGAGACCTGCATTACATCTAGAGACCTGCATTACAACTAGAGACCTGCATTACAACTAGAGACCTGCATTATATCTAGAGACCTGCATTACATCTAGAGACCTGCATTACAACTAGAGACCTGCATTACAACTAGAGACCTGCATTATATCTAGAGACCTGCATTACATCTAGAGACCTGCATTACAACTAGAGACCTGCATTACAACTAGAGACCTGCATTATATCTAGAGACCTGCATTACATCTAGAGACCTGCATTACAACTAGAGACCTGCATTATATCTAGAGACCTGCATTACATCTAGAGACCTGCATTACAACTAGAGACCTGCATTATATCTAGAGACCTGCATTACATCTAGAGACCTGCATTACAACTAGAGACCTGCATTATATCTAGAGACCTGCATTACATCTAGAGACCTGCATTACAACTAGAGACCTGCATTATATCTAGAGACCTGCATTACATCTAGAGACCTGCATTACAACTAGAGACCTGCATTATATCTAGAGACCTACATTACATCTAGAGACCTGCATTACATCTGGAGACCTGCATTATATCTAGAGACCTACATTACATCTAGAGACCTGCATTACATCTGGAGACCTGCATTATATCTAGAGACCTACATTACATCTAGAGACCTGCATTACATCTGGAGACCTGCATTATATCTAGAGACCTACATTACATCTAGAGACCTGCATTACATCTGGAGACCTGCATTATATCTAGAGACCTACATTACAACTAGAGACCTGCATTATCTCTAGAGATCTGCATTACATCTAGAGACCTGCATTACATCTGGAGACCTGCATTATATCTAGAGACCTACATTACAACTAGAGACCTGCATTATCTCTAGAGATCTGCATTACATCTAGAGACCTGCATTACATCTGGAGACCTGCATTATATCTAGAGACCTACATTACAACTAGAGACCTGCATTATCTCTAGAGATCTGCATTACATCTAGAGACCTGCATTACATCTGGAGACCTGCATTATATCTAGAGACCTACATTACAACTAGAGACCTGCATTATCTCTAGAGATCTGCATTACATCTAGAGACCTGCATTACATCTGGAGACCTGCATTATATCTAGAGACCTACATTACAACTAGAGACCTGCATTATCTCTAGAGATCTGCATTACATCTAGAGACCTGCATTACATCTGGAGACCTGCATTATATCTAGAGACCTACATTACAACTAGAGACCTGCATTATCTCTAGAGATCTGCATTACATCTAGAGACCTGCATTACATCTGGAGACCTGCATTATATCTAGAGACCTACATTACAACTAGAGACCTGCATTATCTCTAGAGATCTGCATTACATCTAGAGACCTGCATTACAACTAGAGACCTGCATTATATCTAGAGACCTACATTACAACTAGAGACCTGCATTACTTGATTGAAATACAGTCCCGATTCACACCACCGGACTGTATTCCAATCAAGTAACCTGAGCATGCACAGGTCTGGATCTGGTCAATTGTGAGACAGCCTTCAACAAGTATTTTCTATTAAGTAGATCATTATTTACATGTTGTATTAATTCTGTATAAAGACTGAACTGTCCAAGGATGAAAAATTTAAACTTGGAACATGTTAAGTTTTAGGCAGTTTTACCCTTCGCAGCTCTGTACACCACCAGACACAGCTATATATAACCTTCACATTTACCTGACTGGAAGTCACATCCAATACATTGCATTCCCAAAAAGAAGGGAAGATTGTCTGTGAAAGCTAAGAGCTCCCCCTAGTGGCCACTCACATTTCAACTTCACGTATTTCAACCTTTATGCTAAATTTCAAATAATAAACTATTACAATCTATTTTTAG
The DNA here is from genome assembly GCA_011038615.1 of Limnodynastes dumerilii. Taxonomy (NCBI): domain Eukaryota; kingdom Metazoa; phylum Chordata; class Amphibia; order Anura; family Limnodynastidae; genus Limnodynastes; species Limnodynastes dumerilii. The sequence goes on along the minus strand of WWET01008453.1, from coordinate 16,595 downwards.
ATAAAATAGGGGATACTGTTAAAAACAACATTTCAATGAAACATGTCATTAACAGATTTCAGTTAGTAGGAACTGTGTATTGGTTTTACAGGGAATTAGTACACATTTAAAACATGGAAATGGAAATGTACAGTATAGGAAAATAGGCTAATAGGTCTAATGCGGCAGCCTATATAAGTTACATATACAAATCCAGCTTGCTGTGGTGCACATCGCCGGAATATCCTCTATATATAGAGTTGTTTCCTTGTTTGTACTGTTTATTAGAATTATTGCTCTAAACATTTAAAAATAATTACAATTTTTTGTCTAATGTGATGCCCTGTCCATGCGGTCCAATGAACGTATCAGACCCATCATATATAGAAGTACTGGACTAGGTGTATGGAGCATTAGTCTACAGAACAAATCAATTTTTTTATGTATACATATATAAATGTATAACAATTTCTGTATTTTATTACATTTTCCAAAATAATAAGTAGTTATGTAAAATTCATTTGAAAATTGTTTATTTGTAGTTGTGGCAGGAAAAGTATTTTCTGATGAAGCCAGGAGGTTTTTTGTTTAGTATTATGCTAATTATAAAGTGCATTAATAGAGCTAAAATATATAGGAGGTAGTAACTATGTAAAAACTTTTTTAACCACTGCTCTGACTTTTGTTTTTCTTTTTTTGAAAATATTTTTTCTAGGTTTTTCAAGTTTTCATAGGGGTACAGAAAGAAAATAGGGGGAAACTGTACACAGCGGGCCAATTCAGATCTGTGCATACGTCAGTTTGTCAAAAATATTATTGCGCCATTACTACAGATGCTCAGAACCGAGCCAGGGGCTTATGCTTCCTATTCAAGTTCAAACGTAAATGGCTGCATTTCGGCTTTATGCAGGGCACTCCATTGGCGGGTGAGGGTGGAGGTACAGAGTCAATGTGCTGGATTGGCGTGGTCACACAACTACATCTAATCCACATCTGAGCGCACTGGATCGTACACTCAGGATACAACAAAACATTTGCACCTGCTAGGGGTCACATGTCACTTATTCACGTATCCTCACTGCATGGGAATAACTAGGTTTAAACACATTAAACACTTGTCACACACTTGTCATGCGATTGACCCGTGCTTGACGCGCACTTGGCATGGTTTTTATTACTTATTTTTAGAAACCATTTAACCTCTCGCTATGAATTTGTTTATGGATTGTACATTTTATTCTCAAGTTGTAAAAATTAAAAACATAATTTTGTTGAATTTGGACTTAATTCCAAGCCATTTGGATATTTCTCATGTAGTTTGCTTACTCAATATTATATTACACCCATGCTTACTGTGTTGAATGTCTTTGACATGCACCCAAGTAAGTAATTATTACTAACCCATTACAAATGTCACAATACATTCAAACGGTATAGGTCAGGTATAGGCCACCTGCCATTCTCCAGGTGCTGCGAAACTACAATTCCCATCAAACCTTGTCAGCATGAGTGCACCTCTGATTTCCCCGTCTTCCTCTTTTTCTTGCTAAACCTTGTCAGGTACCAGCTATTCTTTTGCAGATAAAGCATGCTGGGACTTGTAGTTCCACAACAATTTGTTAACAATTTAACAATTCAATTTGCTAACATTAATAAAAGCAAACCAGATTTTTACAGTATAAATGTACTCACCAGAGCGCAAAAAACTCTCACTTTAAGATGCCACGAGAGTGATTTGCTAGAGCTGAACTACAAATCATGATCCGTATGATGGATGCCCTGGGCACAGGACAACACTGCAACCATTACCACAGAGCACAGACAAGTATGCGTCGCCTCCTCATGAGGGAGAGGAGCATCTCTCAGCGTGATCTCCACAGGCGCCAGCCGCACATCCTCAATGAACTTTGTCTACAAATTCGTACACAAAGAATGCGAAGTAAGAATCTGTCTCATAGTGTAATTAATTAGCTTTTCTCCCTTACAGGTAAAATAATGTGTGTTTTATGATATTATTTATTCGTTTTTCTTTCCTTCTCAATGCAGGACTGCCAAATTTACAACAGGAACCATCAACACCATCCACATCTGCAACAGACACTGATCATCTTCCCCTCCTCCAGCAGCACAGTAAACCCCCTTCCTCCTCATAAAATACAAAAAATCACTCTCCCTGCACTCCTTATGGTCTGCTGCCGTACTTGTACCCTATGCCCTCACCACTAAGGGCGCAGGAAACAAACAAATAGGGAACCTACTGTCCATAAATGGTAAATAAAAAGTCGGGTACAAACATCAGGCGCATAACTAACAATACGCTAAATAAAGACCCTTTCTCTCGTCCCGATGTACTGACGCACACTGTCCTAATTTGAATCAATGTCCATATAGTACATAAAGTTCTCCTCAGGTAAGTGGTATTCTCAGACACATGAAATACAAAATCAGTCACTTATTTGAAGTCCAACAAAGGGACTTGCTTTGATTTAAAATTTCAGCACATCGCTGCGATATAGCCGCGATTTCTTTTTCAAAATCACCGGATTCATTAAGAAACGATTTGACCACGATTTGTACAATTTGATATTTTCTATATCGTGGCGCTATACACCTTAAAATCGCAGTGATTTCCAGGCTGCTAATGTTAAAGTATAGGGTTTGATTTTTTCCTTTGAAATCGCGTTATATAGATGGAAATCGCGTGATATTTATGTAAATCGCGTAAAGTTTTGGCCCACCATTTTCCTTTGCAGTCTTTAGAGGTGCTCTAGTGGTTTGGTGTGTGCTGTCTTCTGGCTGCCTTCTTGAGATATTTCCCAAGTGAAGTTTCTAACATTTCTCTGCAAACTATTCTGTAAGTACATTAATGTGGTGTATTATTATGAATGTGGTTTTTTTTTGGTTTATTTTAAAAATTAATTAAATATTTGTCACATTTTTAAGCTGCAGTGTTTTTTTGGTTCTAATCAAGGCCTCAAATATGTTAATGTGAGGGGTATTGACTGGTCTTTTGATTGGTCAAAGGCCCTTACTTATATAGGCAGCATATTGAGGCAATTAAGTTTGATGGTGATTTCCTTCAAAATCGCACCTCATGCAGGGAGATTTGCTGTTTGGCGATTTCTAGGTGATTTCTAGGCGATTTCATGGTGATTCAGTGAAATCACTCTTAATGAATCCCGAGATTTGTATGTGTTACATTGAAAAAAATCGGGACCGCGATATAGAGTTTGGCAATTTGAAATCACGCAGAAATCACACGATTTTGAGCTTAATGAATAGGGAAATGTGATTTTTTTAAGCTCAAATCACGGGATTTGAGGCGATTTCGGACAAGTCGCGTTTAATGAATGAGGCCCGGAGCCCCTAGTGAGATGTTTAGGTTTACTTTGTGAGTCTGGTTATAAGCAGATAACTAGATACTGTATTATGCACATTTCAGATGTATTGAGCTTAATTTGTAAATTTTAAATATAGTCAGTGGGAGGGAAATTAATCTACACTGTAACCTACTGAAAGGAAGCTTAAAATACCATTAGCATAACAATTAGGATTTCAGTTTGTTAGGTCTTTGAGGCAAACATGTCTGTGAAAATTGGATCTCTGAATACAGGATAGGACAAGGGATTATTTGGAGGCTGGGGAGGCATGAGGGGATTATTTGGAGGCTGAGGGGAGGCATGAGGGCCATTATGAGAAGAGGATCCCGGCGTTTCTAATGCTGTACATGATGTTTTTTGTTATTTGAATTAAATGTTATTTGCAGTTTTTTTAAAAGTCAATAGTGCTATAAAAATTGCATTATTTAGTTTTTAAAAAAGTTAATAATGCAATAAAAATTTGCATTAGAAATCAACTGTCTTTAATTTCTCCCATTATCTTAGACTTGGATAAATGGTAGCACGGTTTCAGAAGACCATTGGTATTAGAGATGCATACACACACATATATGAACAATATTAGGTATTATGGACCGGATCCTGACTTGAGTACGTCAGGCCACTAATACACAAAGGGCCTGATCCAGAGTTACGATGTTGCGCTGTGTGTAACTAATGCACAGCGTAACATCTATGCACTCCCCTTGACACTCCCCCGGTCCGGGCGGAATTACACTCTGTTGTGCCGGCTGAAGGCTACCCTAACTTCAGCTGGCGTAACAGAGTGTAATTAAGCCTAACTAACTAACCTTGCCCTCCATGCCTCATTCCGCTGCCTCCCCCCGACTACCTTCCCTAACTGCAGCATAGTTACGGCGTCCATAACCTAGGAACGACCCTTCATCCGTAACTACGGTGTAGTTAAGGACACCCTATCCTGAATAAAGAAAATCACTAACTACGTGTTAGGCTGCGGCATGCCTCCGCTGTGCCTGCGTCCCAGCGCGTTCCTCCCGGCGCTAGGCATTCTGGGGTAGTTTGCTAGGAGGTGTTCTGGCACTGACCACCGCTGATTGGTGTAGTCCTCCTATTTCTTCTGACGCTGCAGGCATTTCAGCGCGGGCTATAGCATCTCTTGAATAGGTTTCTCGTTCACTGTCCCGCTGGTGTTCTCTTGTGGATCACTTTCTCTGTATTTCTTTGTCGTGTTTGCCGCTGTTTGCTCTGTGAGTTTGGCTCTTCCCCCCTGGATCTGTCTTGCCTGTTTCTCCGTTGTTCCTGGGTTAGAACCTGCCATATCAATACCTACCTCTGGCTCATAGAGTCCTGCTATCATACAGTTTCCTATGGTACATAGTACCTGCCATATCAATACCTACCTCTGGCTCGTAGAGTCCTGCTATCATACAGTTTCCTATGGTACATAGTACCTGCCATTTCTATACCTACCTCTGGATCATAGAGTCCCTACTAACCTTAGGTCACGCAACGTCTTTGTGCAGCGCACAACGCGAGGGAGAGAGCCAGAGGCACAGCTGCTGGGGAGAGAGCCTGACACCGCCGGAGGGACCGCCGGATATACAGCAAAGGTAAGTTCATTGTTGCATCGCCTGTATAAGACGCACCCTATTTTTAGACCTTTTTTTGTCTAAAAAAGGTGAGTCTTATACATGGGGAAATACGGTGTCCCTGCATGCATAGAATACAATTGACTTGACTTCCCCTGAAATCAATATGGTTTTGCCCAGGTGTAACCTTCCTCTCTGAGGACCTGATTCACACTTAAGAATCTTCTTAAAATAAGAACTTAAAGTCACTCCTGGGCAAAACCATGTTGTTTTCGGGGGGAGTCAAGTTAATTGTATTCTTTGCATGCAGGAATCCATCTTTGAATTGCTTACTGCACACAGATACTGACCAGCTTTACTATTACACTGTTATTTAGACTTCGGCTGGGAAATATCACCTCTCAACACTAGTACTGTTTGCAACAGATGAAATATGACTCCCCTGCAATACACATGGTTTAGCCCAGGAGTGACTTTAACTTCTTATTTTAAGAAGATTCTTAAGTGTGAATCAGGTCCTTAATTTCAAGCTCCTTCTTAAGTCTGGATCCAGCCTAATGTCTACATTGTATATAAGGATGAAAATATTGCTAATCCATACAATCCTCCTGTTTCTTTCACTGGACGATCAATATGAGGGTTGCATAAGCTAGGGAGGAAAGGAGAATCTGACTCCATTGACAGGTCCATTATTAGGCTGACTTAGAAACAGAAACATAGTTTCTAAGTCTGCCTAGTTGTTTTTTTAAAACTATACGTGTCACAAACACTCACGGCAGACGCCGCACTTACCCGCTCCACGGACTGCCTGCAGCGTTCCTCTCTCGGCGGTCCCGCATCTCTGGCCGTGGGAGGCTGTCACCAGTACAGTGACAGCCTCTATACTTACCAGTCACAGCACAGCTAGCGTGCAGTGCGCCCACGTGGAGTTTTGGCGCCCAGCGCTCCGGAGCACCGGACCGTGGGCGCCGCCATCTTGAATATACCATGTGACTCTGAACCACCAATGACTCTTACCCGGGTTATGCCTCCAGCCAATCAGCGTGCAGTGCGCGCTATTTAAACGCTGCAGTCCTTGCCTTCAGTACCAGAACAACTTGGTCTTCCAAGGTGCCTGGCTGCCTGTGTTCCTGGAGTTCTCCTGCGTTCCTGGTAACCTCTGATCCTGATCCAGTCCTGGTAACCTCTGATCCTGATCCAGTCCTGGTAGATCCTGATCCAGTCCTGGTCCTGGTCATTCTGCTGATCCTGATCCAGTCCTGGTCCTGGTCATTCTGCTGATCCTGATCCAGTCCTGGTCCTGGTCATTCTGCTGATCCTGATCCAGTCCTGGTCCTGGTCATTCTGCTGATCCTGATCCAGTCCTGGTCCTGGTCATTCTGCTGATCCTGATCCAGTCCTGGTCCTGGTCATTCTGCTGATCCTGATCCAGTCCTGGTCCTGGTCATTCTGCTGATCCTGATCCAGTCCTGGTCCTGGTCATTCTGCTGATCCTGATCCAGTCCTGGTCCTGGTCATTCTGCTGATCCTGATCCAGTCCTGGTCCTGGTCATTCTGCTGATCCTGATCCAGTCCTGGTCCTGGTCATTCTGCTGATCCTGATCCAGTCCTGGTCCTGGTCATTCTGCTGATCCTGATCCAGTCCTGGTCCTGGTCATTCTGCTGATCCTGATCCAGTCCTGGTCCTGGTCATTCTGCTGATCCTGATCCAGTCCTGGTCCTGGTCATTCTGCTGATCCTGATCCAGTCCTGGTCCTGGTCATTCTGCTGATCCTGATCCAGTCCTGGTCCTGGTCATTCTGCTGATCCTGATCCAGTCCTGGTCCTGGTCATTCTGCTGATCCTGATCCAGTCCTGGTCCTGGTCATTCTGCTGATCCTGATCCAGTCCTGGTCCTGGTCATTCTGCTGATCCTGATCCAGTCCTGGTCCTGGTCATTCTGCTGATCCTGATCCAGTCCTGGTCCTGGTCATTCTGCTGATCCTGATCCAGTCCTGGTCCTGGTCATTCTGCTGATCCTGATCCAGTCCTGGTCCTGGTCATTCTGCTGATCCTGATCCAGTCCTGGTCCTGGTCATTCTGCTGATCCTGATCCAGTCCTGGTCCTGGTCATTCTGCTGATCCTGATCCAGTCCTGGTCCTGGTCATTCTGCTGATCCTGATCCAGTCCTGGTCCTGGTCATTCTGCTGATCCTGATCCAGTCCTGGTCCCGGTCATTCTGCTGATCCTGATCCAGTCCTGGTACCGGTCATTCTACTGTTCCTGATCCAATCCTGATTGTTCACCTCGTCACGCCAACCCGGCGCACCTCGTCACGCCAATCCGGCCCACCTCATCACGCCAATCCGGCGCACCTCATCACGCCAATCCGGCGCTCCTCCTCACGCCAACCCGGCGCGCCTCATCGCGCCAATCCGGCGCACCTCATCGCGCCAACTCGGCGCACCTCGCCACGCCAATCCGGCGCTCCTCCTCACGCCAAGCCAACGCATCTCGTCACGCCAACCCGGCGCACCTTAACTCGCCCTTCCGGCATTTCACTATTCGAACTTCCAACCCTATTTACCCTCAATTTAATGAGATTTAGGATATCCTTATATTTATCCCAAGCATGTTTAAACTGTTCTCCCTTAGACCTAACTAGCTCTGACACATATGGTCTGATCCATACTTGGGTACATACATAAATAAATAAATAAATAAAATAAAATATGCAAACCACATTTCACAAAACATATTTAGAGAAAAAAGGTGATTTTTTTTTTCTAATTTAGCTCTAAAGCTGGCCATACACTAGAGCGATTATCACTCCCAGCATGTAATGGGCGATATTTGGGACAATTTTCCCCTAGGGAAAGGTTCCAATATCGGCGCCACACATCAGACGCTGGGAGCGGTCATCTCTGAATAAAATCATGCAGCTAGCCAATTATATTCTAGCCTTATCATTCTTGGACAATAATCTGTGGTTTTACAAATCCATCTGTACCACACACTAGAGCAATTTTTGGCCTGATCCTTGATAATTGTAGGATCAGGCCAATAATCACTCTAGTGTGTGGCCAAATTAAGATAGAAAATTTTAAGCTGTTCAGTGTTGGTGTTCCATAACAAAAAGCTTCACTCTACACATTGCTACGTAGCTGATAGATTTGCAACTTATTTTTTCTGTGGTTCCTAAATCTGTATCACCTCCTTCCATTTTTCTTCTCTTTTTTTTTTTTTCCAAACAGTCTTCTAAAACTAGTCTTTCCTGCTAAGTTTGGAAATTGCAAGTGACATGGTGACCTCGGATAATCAGGTCAAATCATCCCATGGTGATAAATGTTGCTTTATTAGTATTCTATTTTAGGAAGCTATTTATAACATTATGTGACAACATATTTAGAATATGGACTTCTAACCATTTATTATGGGGAACCAGGCTGCAATAAAAAATATTGATAATCTGACTGATAAAAAAAGCAATTACCGTATTTTTCGGACTATTCATTGCACAATGATATGACTGACTGAAGTCATAAACATAACAGATATGCAGTTATTTTTAGAAATATATATAATATTTTATTGCTTATAGTACTACATTTAGCTTTATACAAACCTCTGCCTGGAGAAAGTTCAGATAAATAGACATATAAACATTACTGTAAGACTATACTATGTTTAATCTGGGCACCCACCTATACAATCACACATGGTGTGATGGCTTTTACAATTACACTGACCACTGCAAGTCCCAATGGGCACGTGTACACACTCTACCAATTTACCAGCAGATCTGAGATCATTATGTCTCCTGACCATCTCTTTAAAAAAATTGTAATTCCATACACAGTGAGTGATCACTCTATGCTGCACAGAAGACTGCTGTGTACCTGTTTACACACTACCTGAAATCGTGCCATTGGAAAGCTGGATTTTTAGGAAGATTTTCAAACCAAATTAACAGATGCAGTCATCACAGTGGCATCACGTGGGGTTAGTGTGTGGACCACACCAGGTGCAGTGACAACAATTTAAATTAACTGTTTAAATCAAGTAATAGGCACTGGCAGTGGAGAAAGTCTAGCAGAGGAGAAAGACAGTCTATTAAGTTGGACACTAGGTCCATGGAGGGCGATAGGCCCTGTGCTGTTTGGTCCAGAGGGTTCTAGAACCTTGGTTAGCAGGGTGCTAGGCCCTGGGACAGGTAGGAGCTAAGCTCCTAGAAGGTGGGTGATACGCTCTGGTTAGGCAACATTGGTGCATGGCCCTGGCATGTGAGCAGGGGGACCTGAGTGAGTAGGGGGGGTCCTTATTAGGCCTTAGTGATAGGAGGCATCCACAGGTAGAAAAGACGAGAAAGAACCTCCCACAGGTCAAATTGGTCACTTGGAGGAGTGATGGCCAGCGAGAGGTCCATCAATCAAGGTGACAAGCTTCTGTGGCGAGTATATCTCCCTGTTTGTTTGTGTGACCCCGTCTCCCATGGGCGCACATGGAACCTGTAGGTGTTGGTAAGGTTCTGTCCACTCGCCAGTGTTAGGCGAAAAGAGGGTGACTGAGGCCTTGGCCAGTGATGGCCATTTTCTCCCTCGTGGCCTAACCTCCCCGTTCTTTTCCACAGGTTTTTCCAAGGTGCCGGCAGGATATTAACTGTGTTATTTCCTTCGCAGCCTTAGAGAGCTTCTCACCTGGGACCGGGGAGGAACACACATCTTCTTCATTACGGTTATACAGAATTGGGTAGGAACTTCTGGGGAGGGGCGGACCTGGGTCTGTTTATATTCCAGGGTGCCGGTATACCACCTGTTACATGAGTACCACTGGCAGGGGAAAGGGTTTAGACAGAGAATACTAGTAGAGAAATGAGATGGGGGATTGAACTTTTGTTACTCTTCTTCCTAATCCTTAACCAGGTACTTTTTACGTTATTTGGTCACCATGGAACGGGATTTCACAGGCTGCCCAAGGGTATAAATATACCCCAATGACAGCAGAGCTGTCATTAGCGTCAGGATGTCCTGCAGTGCAAGACATGAGTTGCGGCAGGCCATAGGTTTTTTTATTTTTCAAAGACCTCCCCCACGGATTAAAAGCTTGGAAGATGGGATTCAATTCAGGATGGTAAGTACTTCTTTTTATTTATTATTTTTATGCTATTTTTTATTCATTTATTTTATGTATTTTATAATTAGCTGTATTTTTTTATTTGGGGTATTAATTAATCATTGTTTATTTATAGGGGGGTATTAAATGTTAAGTATTTAATGGTAGGGGCTGGCCCTTTTATTTTAGAAGCTAGGGGGGGTATTAATTTGTGTTTTGTTGTAACGGATGACAAGGCATGCTAGCACTTGTGGTTCTCCAAACGCTAGCATGCCCTGCCATCCTTGGGCATGCTGATGATTGTAGCACTACAAGTATCAGCATGCTCTGCAGGGTTAAAAATCCACTAAAACCCTGGAAATTCCTGGTGATCTGAAAGGGTCAGACCCGGGAATTTCCCGGGTTTTTGTGGACTTAAAAGGTGGCTTTTATTTGTGCCCTGGCATTTCCACCAGGAAAAACTCGAGTTGAAAGACCCGGGTTTTTCACCAGTGGTGATGTGAAAGCGGTATTAGGGAAGGCAGGGGAGGTTGGATAGTGTGAGGAGCCCACCAATCAGGACCCTGTGTAATTCCCTTGGGCAGGCCATTCCAACAGGGGGGATTATGAGGGTGATAAAACAGGCTATCCTGAGAGATGAGGGTGAGACACTGACCTGAGCTAAGAGGTGATATTCAGAAATCTGTTATGGAACCCTTAGCCCTGGACTTATTTTATCCCTGTCTGGAGCTGCTACTGTGTGTCGTGCTGTGTGAAATTTGATGCTATTATTCTTATATGTTGGAGAATAAACCTGTTTGGACTCCATATACTCCATGTCTGAGTGATCTGAATAACCTGTATCATCACAATACTGGACCAACATTTTGGATTTTTTTAAGACAAAGATAATTTGGATTTATTTATAAAACTAGGGCAAAGGGGTGTTGGGATTTTTTTTTATTTAAATAAAAGCATTTTTACGTTAAACTGAGTGTTTATTTACATTTGTCTTTGCAGAACGACAGGTGCCAGCATGACCTGGAGCCAATGTAAGCTGGCATATGTGGTACTTATATTTTATTCTGAACTATTACTCTTTTACCCATGGGTAGTAGAAAGAAGTTATTTTTGCACCAGGGCTGTTTGTACTAAGAGGGGCGACTCACAGTATTTAAAAGCTTTAAATCAAAGAAAGTATTGAGAAAATAAATTAGTATCCATACCTTCTAAAACGAGTTGCATATTAGGCTAAAGTGATCCTATTTGTGATAATATAGTCTATGAGAAATAAATATTGACCCCAATGTGTTTTGTGAACAACTTCATACAGCTGATTATTGCAGACAAGGATTATTAAAGCTGAATTTCTAGTATAAGTGTGCCTCTACTATCTATAGAATGATTGTGAATAAAACACATATCTACAATGTTACATTGGGCCTGATCCAGACCTACGCCCGCCGTCGCTAGGACTTAATAGCCGATCTGCGCATGCGCGGGCAGATGTTGCCCGGCGTTGCTAAGGCAACGCCCGATCGTGGATCGGGCGTCCGTAGCAGCGCTGTAGGGACGCTGGAGGGGACGTCCCCCAGCGTCCCTACGTTCAGGTTAGTGTATGTGGGTGGCGGGGAGCTAGTTTAATGAGGGTGGAAGGGCG